>CAJUYI010000135.1:377694-425071 GCA_910591695.1 Galerucella pusilla
TGTTTTAAAAATTATAATCATAGTAGTACATAAATAAAAAGTAAGAAAGTATAAAAAATAATGTACCTACTATAATACATCGAACCTGATAGGTACTATACCAGGGCTGTAAACAAAATAATTAAATACTCATTACATGTGAACTCTTTTTTTGCTAGGTATTGCTGGTCTGATATATACACTCACCGGCACGAAAAACGGCACCCCTATAATTTTTATATTAAAACGCCTGAAATTTTCCATTTTTTTCATTGTAACCTTTGTCAAAAGTAGGCACGCATTGGTACATCTTTTTAAAGTATGCTTTCTCCAGAAAATGTTTTCGGAAAGCTTTTATTCCAAGAAAATGACGCCTGTTAACATTAACACACAAAAACGAAATTTATCAGCAGTCATACAATAATAATCATCATAAACACTAAAACAATTTAAAAAACCAGTATTTATCACTTCTCTGTCTAATTAATACTTATCTGAAGTCACAGATCCTCTAGGGACCATGTACAAATTCTGTTCGCGCCTCTGAAGATATTCCAGTCCACTCCATGACTGAACCCCCTTGAAAAGTTACTCTATGGCTAAAATTGCACTTAGCATATCGTTCACCTTCTCTTTTCTAGACTCTTTCGCGACTATCTGGAGATCGTGAGCAAAATCTGGATTTATCGGTAAATAACACACAGCTCCAGTCGTATGTATTCCAATTTTGATGCGCCCTAGCGAATTGTAATCTGGCTACACGATGCTCTTTGGAAAGTTCTGGTCCTATAACGGGTCTTCGAGATCTCAGATTAGCTTCATTCAACCTTCTTCTAACTGTTCGTTCACTATCATTTACGTTTCTGACATGTTTAAGGTTGTTTCTAATCTCTACAGCAGTTGTATGACGAATTCTTAGTGCTGAAGATATCATAAAACGGTCATATTGATGAGTAGTTCTTCCCTGGAGACCAGTTCTAGGACGTCGAATGTAAGCTCCTGTCTCTATAAAACGTGTAAATACACGTTGCACGGTACGCATGTTTCAATTCCGCCATCCATCTCGGCACCATAGGCAAAATAAGACGTTCTGATTGGTTGCGTTGTATCTACTACTATCTACTGGCAATATGGAAATTAATAAGAATGCACGCACTCACAAAAATTCACGTACCTTCTTTCTTTGTACAAATTAAATTAAACATTCTGGCATTTTTAAAAAGCTAAAGAACCCAGCTTTCGGATGATGTAAAATATACAGGGCATTCTATTTAAATAAATCGAATAATTTTTTTTGGAAATAAACAATTTTTTTCCTCGTCCTGTACAGCTGTCAAAAAATTTTAATGGTGGAAACCGCATGTTTCTATCTTTTTTCGTTTAGTCAATAGTTAATCACCTTTAAAATGTGTCAATTTTATATTTTATTTGTTTTTGTATCATCTGATAATAAATGCTTATTAAAATGATGTTCAGTTCAAATAATTTATACTATCTCAATATAATATAGGTATGTACTAAATCTTTAAAGTAAATTTTATATAAAATATTACAATTTTTGCAAAAAAATCAATTTATTTTCGTCAGTAGTTAACTTCTTTCCATTGTTTATGTACTATCACTTAATACAATAAATACTATTATGAAAATTGCATGTGTTTATTATTTCCATAGGAAATCATGCTTTAAGCTGATTTCTATTCCGCCGTCGATCTCGGCACTCCGCTTTCAACTCCGACCACGATCTCAGCACCCACTTAACCGATACAACGCAACCAATCAGAACGTCTTATTTTGTCTATGGTGCCGAGATGGATGGCGGAATTGAAACATGCGAGGTACTGTGCGATACTCCAAATCTGTTAGCTACGTAAATTTGACATCTTCTGCAACAATAGATGCAACAGTTTCTGTGCTCAAAGACATCTTGGAATTTACACTAATTAACATAAGCAAGTAATAAACCATGAAACATGCATAAACACTTAACCTAACCTTAAATTTATTCGTGGAAATCACTGAAAATGCATAGCCTGCCGGAACCGCAGAAGTAAGTGCAAGATGATAACTTTTACATTATTGAGATTTTCGTACAATACCTAAATTATGTTCAATTTGGGAAGACATTTCTTGATAAAAAATCTGCAGGGTATTCTACTAAACTGTGTTCATTATTGGAAAAATCCGAATTAGAAGAAAAAATTGAAAAATTAATGCATTTCATCAAAAATTATCGGGGTGCCCGTTTTTCGTGCCGGTGAGTGGAGATTGGTTTAATTTACATTTTTTTGTTGTTATAAATGATGTAGCTTCAATTATTTCTTACAAATGTAGCGCTAATGTAAAAGGCAAAAATCTTTTGCGTGCATTTATGCCGCATACGTGGCCTATTTGGCGCCCTCTACAAAATACATCGACATAGGTACAAAATTATGATTTCTCATATCCAAAAACCCCCAACACCAAATTTTTGTGCATATATTTAACACCCTGTATCTCTTAATATCAACATTTTATTAAGGCTAGTTGATTTAAAAAGCAATATTTTGAAGTGAAGATTGTACTGTACTTCTATGTACACTTACTTAAGGACCACCCTGTATTTTTTTGTTTATACTTAATTTGGCCAGGTCGGGACGGTTAACTATTATAGTTCTAAAACTGATATGTTATATATCCACGTGAAGATCTACATAAAGACCTGTCATCAATTTTGATTGATGATTCTTACATTACAAGCATTATCAGTAAGTGTTCCTAATAGAATTAATTAATTGAAAAATTATAATAAAATCATAAAAAGTTACTGGAACTGGGTTACTGTTTTCAGTTTAAGTCAGTCAGTAATAAAAATTACGATTTTTTGGCATTAATATATGAATAATTGTTTGAGATAATAAAATTTGGAGCACATATGCATCTCGCACGTCTCAATATATTATTTAAGTAACATTTTACATGTTTATGTAAAATAGTTTTCAAGTTATTAGGGTGTCAAAAGTGGCTCTAAATGGTTCGTGTAATATTACACACGGTACTGCTCGCCATTCTGTAAGCTAGAACTCGTTGTGTTTACTTAAATAAAATCACATTCACAGTATAGGTATCTTGTATAATATGCAGTTTTTTTGAAGATTGTCCTAGATTTTTTTATTTAATTTTTGGTAGAATAAATCTTTAAAGTATTGGTAGATGTAGATTTGAAGCTAGTTCAAATTTTGAAGTGATCCCCAATTTGTGATTGGTACTGTGAGACTGGTGAACAAATCAGATTACAGATCCTAGGAGCTTCACAGATTGTTAACTTTATTGGAAGATTAAAGTTTAAGGAATAATATAACTTGGATTAAGGCACAATAGACAGTGTAGGGTTCTGAGCAAAAAAGCCAAACCAGTTCCCTTTAATTTTCCATAAATGAGAATTGATCATTCAGTATGATCATTGGGGATGCTGAGAAATTTTCAATAAGCAAGAAATTCCCATTCCCCAAAAATCGTTTATCCTATCATTGACTTTGTGTGTAGTATCAAGTGGAGATATGTAAAGAGGGTAACGTAAAGTGAGGGTTACCCCCTTCTTTTGAGGTGAATGTAGGTCAAAAGCGGTTTTTGGGGGAATATAAATACCCCGCAGATTATTAAATGTATCTTTAGAAGGGGAAGTCTTGGGACACATTTTCAACCTGTTCCTTTTTGTTTGCATGAGTAGGTGTTTCGCAAACCCTCGTTTAAGGGGTAAATTTGTATTTGTACATATATATGGGGTCCTGTATAATATGGTACAGGTTATTTCGCAAAGTGCCATAAGGGTGAAGGGGACTGATTGTGTAACCTGTTGATTTGTATTGTTTTCCATAAATTAGTTCTTAGATTATGAAAATTGGTTGGTTGAGTACTAATAAAAGATATATTCAAGGGGAAATTTGGAAAAAAAATTAGCTTTTTTTTTATTTTCTAAAAGTATTAAGACGTACGAGTATCAAATTGTCAGATAGTAGGTTATTTGTTTCAACGTGTGAAGAGACAAATGTCCTATAACGGCCTTTAGGGAAATGATTATTTTATCTCTATATACATTTAAGGATATTTTGCGGAACTAGTTTTTTTGGTATAAAGTCCATTATCCATCACAAGGAAGAATTTCTCCAGGACCTAGTAATAAAACTGTTAAGCTTGAGATTCACAACTGATCTTTTAAAATAAACGGTACAACCAAAATAACAGGAAGATCAGAGGCTGAGGTGCCAAGAACTTAATGAACTGATATAATCATTTAATTGCTAGCATAAAATGTCGAAGGAATCTTATTCCTTCTTTTCGAAATAAGAGACTTAAAATCTGTTAATTCTAACCGAATCAGAGTTGACATTTTTCAACAGTGGACATCATTATAGGTGCAGAATTAATTAAATACCTACCCAGTAAAAGGAGATGGAATGTCAACAAAAATTGATGGAAACATAAATACTATCCCTAATAAAATTTCATAAACATATCAACAAAAGGTGAATGGTCACTTGTAGTGTCCTTGATGATTTACAGTAAATATATTTTGGACATAAACAAAATTTTAGAAGGTGGACACATAAGTAGACATAGACAAGGTGATAATGGCTAATTTAAAGAGATATCTTTCTCATCGCATGGGTGCTGTACTAATATCCACTGTCTGCTTGTTTCCAGCCACTTGAAATAATTTGAATTTTTCCGCCTTTTCAATTTATGTTTGTGGAAAAAATACTGTTGTTGATGACAAACGTTTTGATGCAATATTTACTTGAATTAAGGCACTTTTTCAATTAAACATTAGGTATTTATTAAGAATTTATGGAATGCTTGAAAAAGCTTCCATTGAAAAAAAAACCTAAATTTGTCAACTTTTTTAATAAAAAAAAGGAATGAACCCTAAAAAAGGCGCAGTTCAAAAAAGTATGATTTGGTTATATCTTAGGACTCACGCGAATTCCCGTCAGGATAACCACTCTACCTGTGTCATAAATAGGGTACGTTAAGCTGTCACTCGAGTTCCCGTCAGGGTGAAAACTGACCTGTTTGAAAGGTGTTTATTTGGGCAGGGATGAGCTGCGCGCAGCGGTCATTTTCTACCTGAATACGAGTAAGAACACCAAAATTAGGAGCGAAATTGCGCGCAATAAGATAAACACAAAATTAAGGAGATTAAGGAAATATAAAATAAATTAAATGGTAAAGGTATTTGTACATTTATTTCAGGAATAATAAGACACCTAACCTAATCTAACCCCGCCAGGGCAGTCCCGATAATAGAACAGATTAAATAAACTGGACGGCAATTCGAGTGCGGGATTAAGATACCTGCAAGTGTCGGACGGGAACTCAAGTGTATTATATTGGTCATTAAGGAACCTGACGGGAATTCGCGTGCACCGATATCCAATTTTTCTTTCGGGAGGGTGACGACTACAGTATAATTAAAAGAGTGTCCTAAGGGCAAAACTAAATCACTGTAAACTGTAGAAGTGAATTATTTTCATCTAGAGACAGTTGTGAGATGGCGCGCAATCTGCATGCTTCAAGAAAAAAGTTCCTATGTCTAAACTAAGTGACAAAAGTAAATCTGTTGATAGCTTACCTCATTTTTTATAGCGCTGAATGTACAAAAGAACATGCATTTAAAGAAAGAACTTGTATTTCAAAAAGCATCGAAATTTCTCTTTTTTTCATTAAGAAAGGTCATTATCACTAACAATCTAATCCATCTGGTTGGGTCTTATCTACATAGGTACGCTCATAAAAAAACGACACAATTTTTGGTGATTCCTGTTACAAGCCAGATAAAAATAACGTTTGAGTACTGCTGAAATTTCCGACGAACAAAGCACCTGGTAAATTAAGAACTGTATCAAAATATGCTGCGAATGACGAATAACAATAAAATATAAAATTTGTTATTTGGGAGAAGCGACATACAACGAACAACGAGACGACTTCACTTTCTTAGTTTTGACATCATCTATATCCTATAAACTTGATTAATAGTGGTTTAGAGGTCTGACTGCGTGAAATGAAGAATTATAGGCATAGGGTTCGAATGCTGTTCATTATTCACACCTATTATTCACTGGTCAATAATGTACGTCATTATACTTGAAGAAGAACACATTATCAAATAGTCGAGGACAAACACATGTACGAGATATCAATGTTTTATTTTCTAGTAGTGAGTATAGTTTATTCATAAATGCGTCAGAGTAATAAGTCTTCGTGATCCTTGCAAAACCAATACAGGATGAACAATCCAAGTAAAATCGAAATATTATTGTGAACATCAATTTCTGTCTCAGGCAGGTAGATTCCCTCCGTATTAGGATGAGATTAAAAATTAAGGTATTGCGGTAGTCAGCGATTTGGGATGAGAATGAAATAAATGTTTTGAATAAATCTGAATTGTATACTTTGAGGTAATTGATTGTTTCTCTTTTGGATTATTTTATTCAAACGGAATATGCCGAATTTTCATTTTAATATTGAATATAAACAGTTAAACTTATATTGAGTAGAAATAACACCTTCTTAAACGCTTATGGAATTTGGACAATTGATTGATTTATTGTTCTGCCAAATTTATGAATAAACTATTTCACGAATAACAAACAAACATTTATACAATCAGCTTCATAGTTTATTATAGCACATTTTTGTTATTTGAAAATGTTGTCGATCCCTATTGTTTTCTTAGTGTAGTGAATAGCAAGGTACAGATGAAAAATAAGTGAATTATCAGAATAAATTAAATAGGGCCCAACATGTTCTCCGTACCATGCTGCAGCTGTTCCAAACGACGCGTAAAGAAAAAATCGAAACATGCCAACACCAGACAGTATATATACCGGTAGTTCCAAATAAGGTATCTTTTTTTAAGTTCGTAAGATTTATAATCGATATGGGGTCGTAGGTTAAGGGATTTCACTGACCAGATTTAAACTTTCGACGTGAAAAATTTCAAAAATTGTGTTTAATTCGACATTCGTTGATGCAGCATGTAGTTTGTTTCTGGGATGTATGAAGTATTTCTAATTAAATCATTTGATGTCAAATAGAAATCTCCGCCTCAAAAAAAAAATATATATATATATATATAAATATATTCGAGATGATTAGCAGCTGCAATTTTTTTATCTAGAACATTATATAATTTAACGATGAGAGACTACTTTTCGAGCGGAAACATTCAGTCGGATGCAAAGTCAACTCTCTGTTAGATTTAACAATCTATTTCCTAAATTAACCTCTCGGCTACTTTAGATGATATTATTGTTTACTATGACTGATAGTCCGGTTGGTTTTTGATATTCGACAGGTACAACTTTTCAAAAAAAGCTTTCTCTTTAGTCTTAAGTAATATCACAAGAAGGTGAGAATAATTTGATATATTTTGGAAAACGTGTTGCCCCAAAGGGCTCGAGTGGCTTTTGCGAAATGTCGACAAGTTTGAGATTATTCTTTGATGTAACAATCAAAATCACTTTGAAGATTTTATATTTTTATTCCAACAGTTGTATATCACTCGAATCAATATAAACAGAATTAATTTTACGAATTTCTTCAGATCAAGAGAGGGCGAAAGATTTATTAGCAATTGAGGGGAATCCCTTCAGATGCAGCCACCCTACCACCGACTAGAGAGGAGGTACCAGTGGATTTGTGCCTCAACCAGAGAGTGGAGCTTATTTTGGATTTGACTCAAACTTTCACCACTTGAGCTGGAGAAGCAAGGATTTCAACGCTCGAGGTAAGTCTGTATATGAATATATAATTAAGAAAGAACTTACAGTCTTGAATAGTTATGTGGATCGACGCATAACCATATACTCCGACAGTAAGGCAGCAATTAAAGCCCTGAGTGGGTATACCAGCAACTCAGGACTTGCTAACGAATGTCGAGAACGACTTGCTAATCTTGCAAGGCGGAACGTAGTGCGGCTAAAATGGATTCAGCCCACTCTGGTTTTGAAGGCAACGAGATGGCGGATGCACTGGCTGCGGAAAGGGCGGCAGCTCCTTTCTGCGGCCCGGTCCCGACCCTGGGAAAACAAAACAAAAAATACGCAAGGAGTCAGCACCTCGCTCATTGGAATGCTCTGCAGGGTTCTAGACAATCCAAACTTCTACTGAAGGGATGGACTGATGGACATGCCAGGGCAGCTACTGAACTACCAAGGAGTAGGCTAAGGAAGATAGCAGGACTCCTAACAGGGCACTGCTGTATGAGGAAACACCTCCACAACTTAGGAGTAGAGGAAAGTTCCCTATGTAGGGGGTTGCGGCATGACTGACGAAACGTCAGTCCATGTTCTCCGGGTAGTTCCACTAATTCGGCCGTTCACCAAGTGGTTGGAAGAATTGAGAGAGATCATTCATGGATATCGAGGAAGCGTTTGATTTAAACAAACTTTCCAACAATTACCCAGCAACTCAACTCCAAGAATGTACCTCTGGTAGTAGAAGAATGGATACTCAAAATGCTCTCTAGTAGAGAATAAGTATCAATGTAGAAGACATCACAGTGATAGGACCGATCATGAGAGGATGTCAAGAAGGAGGGGTCTTATCACCCCTTCTTTGGTACATAGTCCTGGATACCCTGGAAACCTCAACAATAATGTATTCTACACAATTCCATGACATATGACATAGTTACCAGGCAGACCGGCAAATTTGTGAACACACTGTGCGACATAGCGCAGGATGGGCTTAAATTAATAGAAACATGGTGTAAGGAACTGAATACTGTAGATTAATCCCAAGGAGACTAAGATGATCCTTTTTACAAGGGAAAGAAGATTATCGGGCTTAAAACCTCCTCAAATTAACTTCTTTGAAGAGGTGAAATACCTTGGTATTACCATCGACAGGACGCTAGCATGGAACTCTCAGCTACAAAGCAAAGCAAAAAGGGCATATGTTGCTTATGAGCAATGTCGGAGGACACAGGGCGACCCTGAGTAGGTAGTCGCTACTTTTTGGCGATTTGGAGAATGCAGAGGGAAGCGTGCTTCTAGCTAGTCTTAGATCAGACTTCTTCTTGTTATTATCTGCTCTCTTGACATAGGTGGAAGAATAACTTCACTTATTTTTAACCGAATCTCATGAAGTTTGACAGAAATTTCATATTGAAATATTGAAGGAAGTTTCAAAAAACGCAGAGCTGTAAATTTTCAGCGATTAAGTCTGGAGGTACAGCGTATTTAGTGGCACGGTTGTCTCGTTACCGAGTGAAAGGTAGTGCCAGTCGAGGGTAAACGAAATAATTTGTGATGGAAGTCAGAACGTGAACTCTGTAACTGATTAGAAAGGAAGTTTCTTTCTATGCTAGGAATACAAAACAGTCTAACCCACCAAACAGTCTAAAGGTTGGACTGATTTGTGGGTTAGACTGTTTTGTGTTCCTAGCATAGGAAGAAATTTCCTTTCTATTCTGTTACAGAGTTCACGTGCAGTTTACAGCATTATGTATGTTAGAGCCGTATTACACAGCAAATAAATTTACCATGAAAGTTTTCGTTAATAAAATATGTTGTTAGACACGACCAAACATTCTCGCGAAAACTTTCGCAATAAAAACATGTATTTATGTATATTGGGGTCACTGAGGCCTAAAAGATCTATTGTGCCCTCTTACTTCTTCTTAGTTCCTGAGAAAAGTCTGGGAGTCCAGTAGCTCCTTTAGTCCTATTTTCCGGAGGAATTTCAGGATATCTGCAGGTTTTAACTTAGGTGAGTGTCCCTCTTAATTCTATTCAATAATCTCCTAGGTGTTGTGCCCTACGATTCTGAATTGCTGTGCAGTATTCAAGTATGTGGAAAAAGGTGACAAAATAACCCGTAGGCACATGCGAATCGTATTCATATTACTCAGAAATTTTTTTCAAAAAATAAATTTTCGTGGTAAATTTCAGAATAATTTTCAGCATAATTCTTAGCTGTGTAATACGGCTCTCATAAATGAGATGAATCTGTTTTTGATGGAGTGGATCGAAGATATTTCTAAAGAGCTCAACGTTGTGAATGCTGGTAGTGAATGGAAACCAGCTTGTTTTAATAACTTGATTGGAGATGATTCCAGGAATGATAATGGGGAAAATACTAAGAAGTTCTATTCTGAATTTTTTGTTCAAAAATGTTCACTGCTGTTCAGCCACTTGATACGTTGGTTTCATTTGAGGAATCTAAAAATTATCTATTATATAGTATTACAAGAGTGAATTCTGAAATCATGTTTCAGCACACGTCACATACGAAATTTTTTGTATATTCTACGAGTTTTAATGTATAAAGCCTATCGGAGGTATCTCTCTAGCAACTTGGAATAATAACCTTTCTATTGTGAATAACAAACAATTTCAGAGTTAGAGATATGAATGGCGTTGAATTACATTTGAATATTATTATTAATAAATATTATTTCTATTACTAATTTTCGAATGAAAAATGCAAGTAGGTATTTTTCGGTCGACAAAAAAGGCATTTTTTATATTTTTCGGGTGAAATGGAAGCGAAATGTTATCCAATTATTGTTTTTTCACCATATTACTCCAAATTCAATAATTCCATAAAAAAAAAAACGTTTTTAAAGGAAAAGATTTTAATATATTCATGTAAATTTTGAGAAAAAAAATCTTGAACGCTGAACGTATTTGAAAAATTAATTCAATACGTACTCATCATATTAACTTGAAATTGATTCAATTTGAGCAAAGTTGAGTATAAATGACCAATTAATAACATTATTCTCCCAAATTGGTCTAGAATCCAAAAATAAATAAAATACTGGGCGTGCATAAATTCGACGCTAAAATTTCACTTAATCTTTTTCTCACTTTATTGTAGACCCTTAAATTCGACGCTAGGTACCTCTACTAATCTTTCTACCTGCATTATTTTGTATAAAAATATCAGAAAATAAGAAACAGAAAATTAAAAAAAACCCAGGCCCAAACCCGGTTGATCAAAGTGTAACTATAGTTGAAATAATACCCTTCTTGGTGTGCGTCATGTTAATCTCCTTCCATCACATTACGTAGGAAGAAATGCAAAAAAAGGCAGGTCTATGATTAATCCTAATAAAAGTATCACAATAATAAACCGTTTGGATGTTTTACAAACGTTAACCCTAATCTTTGACTTACAAAAATTTGATTGGTTGATGTTTAGATTACGCGCCATCGCAACCTATCAATCGCGAGGTTAAAATACTACGAAGGCGTGACTTTCGTAGCGGCAATGTGTCTTACGTCTTTTTCTACTGTCACACTGACAGTTCTTGTCAGGTATGTACTTTGTTGCTTACGGTCAATTATTATTTATGAGAAGTGAATATTAATCTTATTGTTATAATTATCTAAATAATACAAAAATATGCCTAGATACACGAAAAAACATCAGCATTTTGAAAGTTCTGAAGTATTTTCACTTAGAAAAAGAAGCTGGTAATTATTAATTTCATAGCCTTCTCGGCTTTGGCTTAATACGATCCTGATGATCTTATTTATCAAATTTAAGGTTGGCTATATGTCAAAATAGCAAATAAAATAAACGACATGCCGAAAACCCGGATATACGTCACAATCGATGACGCACACCAAGAAGGGTATTATTTTAACTATATGTATAAAAATATCAGAAAATAAGAAATAGAAAACTAAAAAAAACAAGAAAACCCAGGCCCAAACCCGGTTGATCAAAGTGTAACTATGTATAAAAATATCAGAAAATAAGAAATAGAAAACTAAAAAAAACAAGAAGCCCAAACTCGGTTGATCAAATATAAGCTTAATCCTTAAAGGACATAATCCTTCCGGCAGCGTCCAATTTAAGGGTGTCTCTTCTGGGCTACAGGTAGTTAGCGTCCAATTTGAGGCCGCCCAAAATACTAATATTCAAAAAAGGGACCTGGTCAAAGTTTCAAATGACAATAATGAAACTAGAGCACAAATACTTAGCTTTTCCACAGCCGGAATAAATTGACGTCAAAAAAGTCACTATTTGTAATAAAAATTAATACAAATAGATCCCCATTCTATAACTATATAGAAGTTTTGATTGCAAATCGTGTTTATTTTCTTAATATAAAATTTTACTGACAGCAACATCGATATCCTTATCTGGAACATCGATTAATCTGGCTGCATGAGTACAGCCCTAAAGCCAAAAAAAAAAAAAGAAAAAAAAAATTAATCAATAACCTAGATGACTAACATTATTTTGCAGAAGGACTCAATATGTGGTGTTGATAGTTTCCAGATCTCGTTTATGTATGGGAGTTATCCAAGCTGGAAATATGATTATATATTAACCTTTTCTCAAAGTTCGTCATTGTGACCGGACAACATTCGAATACAACCTCAAAACGAATAACAACAATTATTGCTTTTTCACAAAAGCAATTAACTTTTGTTCTTGATTTATAATTAAATCAGTAAAAATGCCATTTCCATCCATCTTTCTAAAGGTTTCCGTGATCAGCTGAGAAGATGGCGCGGGATGACGTCACTTGGAAACCCTCTATTATATTTAGGTATAGTAGTTTTTCTGACCTGTAAAATTTGCCACATTTATGTATAAGAAATCGGAAACAGCCTGGCCTATAAGTCAAAAGCCGCATTTAAGTGGCGAGCATATAATCATAATAAACTGATTTGCCGGCTGCACTGATTTTCCAATAAAAACATTTCATTGTAAATAATGAATCATTTATTTAAAGAATAATATAGATGTCTAACGAGACGATCTATAATAAGTGATTTTATTTGGATCTTGATGATTTTTTTCAATAATATATTATACATTCAATTAGAACCCGGTCCTAAACAATAGAAAAAATGGTTAATCTTCGTTTTGATGGAGAAAAAATACGGAATTTAAGGTAGAAAGTTGAAAAAGTTGAAAAATCCTGCTAGTGATACCTTCTATGACCTAATAAGACCATCCATGTTAATCTCTAATGATATTATATTATACACCAAGGTGGTGAATACTATTATTATTGAACAAGCACCAAAATCATTTAACGAGGTGCTTTGCCCCGAGCGGAATAAGATGCGTTGTTTATAAAATGTCTTCACCAGTCACCACCTAGGTGTTTTTACAATTTTTCCCACTACTAGCCAAATTTAAGACAAAAATTAAAAATAATTTACAAACGCACCACGAGAAGCCCCGTCGTCAGACTGACATGTACACTGTCAGTTTTCGGTATATTATGAACGTACTCGTTATGTTATTGTTACGCGAGCTGCTGCATTAATGTGCCCCCAGTGAAATTCCCATATGATACGACTATGGCTCCTCCGCCGTATTTTCAAGAATGATCTGGAACACGTAACATCTAGAAAAACCCGGCGCATCCACCAAAACTTCGAGTTCTAGAGGTTTCTAGAAAAACATACGTACGAGTATAAATAGGCGACGAGCATTGCAGCGGAGGCAGTTAGTCAATTAGTGTTGATACTGAAAGAAAGCAATCGCGCCTCGATAAAGTGCTTATTAAGTGACTCTCATATAAATTATAGTTAGTGTGTGTTTAGTGTGATATATAAATTATTAAATAAGGACTGTATTTGAATATAAATCTGTAAATATAATTTTTTTTTTTTTTTTTTATTTTTGCTTAACGTGCCTCGACAGCGCTGGTCATTGGCACAGAAAAAATAAATAAATACAAATATTTACATAATTTTTACAAATATTTAAATTAGATTTTGCAGTATAGGTTGGTAGCTTTCAGGAACTGTAAGACTTTCTTGATTTCGGTAGGGCAGTGAAGCATTTCCTTGAGGTTGGGCCTTTGTATATAGCAGCAAATTGTTTGCAGTCCGTCAGTATGTGCTTAACGGTCACAATATCGTTACAGCTATGGTAAATAAGGACTGTATTTCAATATAAATCTGTAAATATGAATTAATTGTAAATATAAATTAGAATAAACGTTACATTGGTGTCAGAAGTGGGATTAAAAAATAAATATACAGGAAGATGGCGAAGAAACTTGGTGAATTAAATGTTTCAGAGCTTCGAAGAGAGTTGGAGGATTACGAATTGGACACAAGTGGGGCCAAGTCAGCGTTAGTGGAACGACTGAAGAATGCTATGATTAACAATGGATTGGACCCGGAAACGTTTGAATTCACCGACGAAGCGTCCGCCTCTATAACCTCTTCCATAAAAAAAATTTCTACGGATATAGAAAATAAAATGTCTTCGATGGAAAATAAAATGTCTTCGATGGAAAATAAAATTTCGACGGATATAAAAAACGAAATTTCATCCATGGAAAGTAAACTTTCGGCGGACATAGAAAATAAAATGACGGACATGAAAAATGAAATGACATCTATGAAGACTGATATTTCTGCCGTGGAAGAAAAGATTAAAAGAATGGAGCAAGAAATGGAACAAAAAATCAAAGAAATCGAAAGGAAGACTAGTTATCACCCGGATATTACAACTAGGCAAGCCCCGAACAACGACGAACTGGTAGAGAAAGTAGAGTTGAAACCGAAAAGGGAAAACGATATTAACAGCCGAGTGAAACTGCCAACATTCGATGGTAAAACGTCATGGCCGAACTATCTTAAGCAATTCGAGGCGGCATCAAAGGCAAACAACTGGAGTGAGAAAGAAAAAGCGTTGAATTTAACTCTTGCCCTTAGAGGAGACGCCATGGATATCCTCCAGACCATTCCAGTGGAAGAGACCGAAGATTTTGAGCAACTTAAAAAGCGATTGAACATGAGATATGGCCTGGAACACTTGGAGCATCTGTACCAGTCGCAGCTGAAAAACCGCAAACAGAAACGCGACGAAACTCTGCAAGAATTCGAAGCAGACATTGCGAGGTTGGTGCGGTTTGCCTATCCATCGGCACCGGAGAATGTCATGGAATGTTTAGGGGTGCAGACATTCATCGACGGAGTTCGTGACCATGAAATGCAGAGAACTCTACGCTTGGCTCGGCACAAGACACTGGTCGACGTACTCTCTGCAGCCTTGGAGTACGAAGCAGCTACACAGGCTTCCGGAGTATACGGCAAGGTGAGGGCTGTAGCAGACGAAGAAGTGGAGAACAAGCTTGACCAGATCGTCAACATGATGAAAAGCATCTCACATGGAAAATCGAAAGCCGTGAGATGCTGGAATTGTGGAGAAATGGGACATGTACGCAGTTCGTGCAAGCGACCGAGAACTGCTACAAACAAAGACGCCCAGCAGGAAAACTAGGAAGGGTCGACCTTCAGAGGGCAGCTTCGACCCGAAGACCTTCCAAAGACCCTCTCTTTCTAATAGCCTCTCTGAAATGTCGCGATGATAGTGTATACGTGGATGGTGAAGTTAATGGTAGGAAGTATACACTATTGGTGGACACTGGAGCAACGAGGACTATTATTCGCCCCGAGACTGTCAACACCCGGAAAAGACTTTTACCGACGAGACTGCGACTCAGGACTGCCACAGGTGAAAGCGCCAATGTCCATGGAGAACTACCGGTGCAATTGGGAATTGGCGCAGAGAAGTTCACCCACACTGTCGTTGTCGCTGATATCGAAGAGGACATAATACTCGGAATGGACATTATGAACCTTCATGGCTTCCAGCTAGATTTCAAGAACCGAGTGATTAGAGTAGGCTCTGAGGAAGTATTCCTTCACCCACACGAGGATAAGACTGTTCAGGTAGCCGTACAGGAGGATACAGTTGTACCCGCAAGGAGTGAATTTTTCACTGTGGCAAGGCTACAAGAAACCGTCGAAGAAGGAACACCGGTCATGATGGAACCATGGAATCATGATAAAGAGGTTGGTCGAGGAATCCTGATAGGAAAAGGGTTAGTCATGGCTGCCGAAGAAATACCTGTACGCATTATAAATGTAAATGACCATCCCATAACTATAAAGAAGGAGACCAAAATTGGAACTTGCGTACCAGTGGCGTCAATAATTCATCAAACAAAAACTTCCAATGATGCCAACAATAAATTTGAACAAATGATAGCAGTGGCTGGACAATCCCTTAGCCTGCAAGAGAAGAAAAAAATCAGAGAACTCTTGCTACAATACCGATCTCTTTTTGTACCAAAAGGAGGAAAGACAGGAAGAACATCTGCTGTCAAACACAAAATTAACACCGGCGACGCTAAACCGATAAGACAATCGGCTCGACGGCTACCACAGGCCAAAAGAGAGGAAGCGGAGAGAATTGTTCGCGAGATGGAAGAGGACAAGGTAATAGAACCTTCTACCAGCCCTTGGGTCTCTCCGGTAGTTCTGGTGAAGAAGAAGGATGGAACCACAAGGTTTTGCGTGGACTACCGGCAATTGAACAATGTTACAAAGAAAGATAGCTATCCTCTACCGAGAATCGACGATACTCTGGATACGCGGGCCGGTAGCAAATTGTTTTCTACCTTGGACCTGAAGTCTGGATATTGGCAGGTAGAAATGGATCCAGCCGATAAAGAAAAGACAGCGTTTACCACCGGATCTGGACTATGGCATTTCACCGTTATGCCATTTGGGCTGTGCAATGCGCCCGCAACGTTTGAAAGACTGATGGAAAACGTATTGCGAGGGTTGTCCTGGAAGACATGCTTAGTGTACCTTGATGACATCATAGTCTTGGGAAGGACATTCGAAGAACATCGAAAGAATTTGGAAGGTGTCTTCAAAAGGTTGCAAGCTGCCCAACTCATGCTCAACCCCAAGAAATGTCAACTATTTCAAAACAAAGTCAATTATCTAGGCCATGTAGTCAGCAAGGATGGTGTAGCTGTAGACGAAGAAAAAGCTGCTACCGTACGAAAGTGGCCAAGACCCACCGACAAGCACCAAGTTAGAAGCTTCCTTGGACTCTGTACATACTACAGGCGATTTATAAAGAAGTTTGCAGATATCGCTAAACCCTTGACACGACTTACAGAGGAAGCAAGGGAGTTTCGCTGGGACGAAGACTGTCAAACTTCGTTCGAAACCTTGAAAAAGCACTTGACTACTGCACCTATACTCGGCTATCCACTACCAGAGGGAGAATTTATACTAGATACTGATGCTAGCAATGTTGGAATTGGAGGAGTGCTATCACAGGTTCAAGGAGGACAAGAGAAAGTTCTGGGATATTTTAGTAAAGTTCTTTCCAAACCAGAACAAAACTACTGCGTCACAAGAAGAGAGCTCCTAGCAGTAGTGAAGTCCGTGGAGCACTTCTATCAGTATCTGTATGGGAAGAAATTTGTGATTAGAACCGATCATGCCGCACTTAAGTGGCTTATGCAATTTAAGAACCCTGAAGGTCAAATCGCCAGATGGATCGAGCGGCTCCAAGAATATAATTTCACCATTGAGCATAGAGCCGGAATAAGCCACAGAAATGCAGACTCACTCTCTAGAAGACCATGCCCAGCAGAGTGCTCTCACTGCACCAAAACAGAAGCTAAGGAAGCTGCCATTCGAAGAACCACGGTGACCAGCGACGAATGGACACCGGAAAAGTTGGAAGAGGAACAAGAGAACGATCCCGACTTGAAGAAAATCCGACATTGGAAAAAGGAAAACTGTCGACCTACTTGGCAGGAGATTTCAAGGTACTCGCCAACGATGAAATCGTATTGGGCCCAGTGGGACTCGCTGGTTCTGGAAAACGGTTTGCTACAGCGAGTAATCGAGAACGATGAAGGTTCCGAAAGTAGAAGACAGTTGGTGATTCCAAGAACAAGGGTAGCAGCAGTACTGCGGAAATTACACGACAGTCCGTCAGGAGGACATCTAGGTGTGAAGAAGACCCTCCAGAAAGTGCGAGAACGGTTTTATTGGATGCACAGTTCCGAAGATGTGAAGGACTGGTGTAAGAAGTGCACTACCTGTGCTACGACCAATGGACCACAAGGAAGAAGAAAGGCTCCTATGAAGCAGTACAATGTCGGAAGCCCTTTTGAACGCATTGCCCTGGACATTGCCGGACCGTTTCCACCGACAGCAAATGGCAGCAGGTACATTTTGGTGGTGATGGATTATTTCACAAAATGGGTAGAAGCGTATGCCATTCCAAACCAAGAAGCCGCAACTGTTGCCGACGTGCTTTTGAATGAGTTCATTTGCCGATATGGAGTGCCCCTGGAAATACACAGCGACCAGGGCAGAAACTTCGAAAGCCAGCTGTTCCAGGAAGTTTGTGAAAAGCTCGGCATGAAGAAAACGAGAACTACGGCTTTGCATCCACAGTCAGACGGAATGGTAGAGCGAATGAACAGAACTCTTGGCAAATACCTGTCTAAAGTAGTATCTAACCATCAGCGAGATTGGGACCAATATCTCTCGCTATTTGCGATGGCCTACAGATCCGCCATCAATGAGTCTACCGGCCAAACACCAGCAAAAGTTCTGTTCGGACGCGAAATGAGATTACCCTGCGACCTTGAATTTGGATGCCGACCCGGAGAAGACATAGCTGGTGAAGATTACGTGACCCAGCTGAGAAAAAGAATGGACGACGTACACGAGCTGGTTCGATCGAATCTCCAGATCGCTAGCGATAGGATGAAGAAAAGATACGATACGCAAGCTACAGAAGGAGGTTTCCACGAAGGAGACAAAGTCTGGCTGCATAACCCAAGAAGACAAAAGGGTTTTTCTCCAAAGTTGCAGAAAGCTTGGGACGGTCCGTACCTCGTGAAGAAACGAATCAACGATGTCATATATCGTATCAGCAAGATCCCAAACGGAAAGCCAAAGGTGGTACACCGTAACCGATTAGCGCCATTCGAGGGTGACCACGATGAGGAAGTAAACCAGCTTCAGGAAGTAGCCGATCCTGCTTTTGGAGAGTTCATGGGTGCTTATGGTGGTACCGGAAAAGCAAGATTCGGCGTCACCACTGAGAGACGACAAGACATGCTTACCGTTCCAGAGGAATACTCACTGGCAATAAACATCCCTGCCAGCGTAACCGATGCACGTGGGCTAGCATCTCTGTTCATAAAGAAGAGTGGCGCCCGACGTTTGAAAGACCAGTTACCAGTACCAGGTAAAGCTCTGAAGCTGCAAGATGGCTCCCGCTACAATTTCCACCTAGTGACGAGAAACACCTTCGACGAAAGACCAACGTACGAGGATGTCTGGGAAGCATTACGAAGCTTGAGGGAGCATGTGCTTGAATTGGACGTGCATAGGCTAGCCATGCCCAAGATTGAATGTAGGCATTTAGATTGGCGAATAATCCGTAACATGGTAGAAGTAATTTTCCGAGACACCGAAGTGCAGGTACTAGTCTGCGGCCAAGCACGGGAGACACAGCCAACAGAGAAGACGGTCGCATGTTACTTCCATGCAACTGGAAATTGCAACAAGGGAACCAGTTGCCGATACAAGTCATCTCGTTTCAGTTTCCTAGTTAGTTCCAGGAGGAACTGTCTCTTAAGGAGGGGGCAATGTTACGCGAGCTGCTGCATTAATGTGCCCCCAGTGAAATTCCCATATGATACGACTATGGCTCCTCCGCCGTATTTTCAAGAATGATCTGGAACACGTAACATCTAGAAAAACCCGGCGCATCCACCAAAACTTCGAGTTCTAGAGGTTTCTAGAAAAACATACGTACGAGTATAAATAGGCGACGAGCATTGCAGCGGAGGCAGTTAGTCAATTAGTGTTGATACTGAAAGAAAGCAATCGCGCCTCGATAAAGTGCCTCTCATATAAATTATAGTTAGTGTGTGTTTAGTGTGTGATATAAATCAGTAAATAAGGACTGTATTTGAATATAAATCTGTAAATATAAATTAATTGTAAATATAAATTAGAATAAACGTTACATTATCATTTTTGGTTGAGCGCGAATTTTAAGCTGATGGCATTTTTATTCAAATAATTTTATCTTGATAGGTAATCTTAAGCAGCAAATATGTTGAAGACAATCTCCTGGGTATACATAATTTTGTTGCACAAGTTTTTGTTAAACTACTATCCCTGAATTCTCAAAATATTTGAATTTTTCCATTATTGACCTAGGTTAATAATGGACCACTAATAAAGAAATTCAACTTCTCAGTTGGCTCGAAGAAGCAATAATTGTCAACTTCACAGGTAGCAGTGGAAAATAGTATATTATATGCAACGATCATGTAATCCCTTCCGCTCGTTTCGTATACCGGTTAATGCTTGTGTATTAATAGCCATTACATGAGAGTTGCATACGCTATTTTTTCTACACCCGATAAATAATGAAGATCTATAAATATTATATTTATATTTGTATTGAGCACAATATCAGTTAACTCCCTCTTAGCATCGAAAGAAAAACACTTGAGAATATTAATTTGAAACAGTCAAATCGAGGAGGATAAATTTGTTGTAGACTATGTCTATTCCGGTCATGTTAATTAGTAGAGTATATTTTTTTAAATAAATTGTTCAAAGTCATATAGAGAATTATTAGTCTGTATTATATTTCATTAAAAAACCAGAAGCTTCGAAAATGAACCATATAAACCGTGAAATTCAAAATTTTCTTAGATGCCTCCAGACTCTGTTGGTCCGAGAACCTTTGTGTCATGTCTCCGGGCGCAGATGACCCTAGCTACGCCACTGGTTGTCTTTGAAACATAAAAGCCGTCACAAATTACGAATTTCATTCAAAAAATATATGTACTTTTAATAAAATCTATCAAATAATATTATATACATATAGGTAACCGGAAATCCCGAGCATTCGACTCGCGGCATATGTATGCCACATCCGCCTGCTTCTCTACAACGTTCGTACTCGTACCACCCAAACTTACCCCCTGCAACCCCCGTGTGACGTAACTACGCGCATCCGGCCTCGTTTCATAATTTATGTTATACACAGTTTTGTAATTAGTAGCATTATTTCGCTTGGTCTCTCTGTATTCGGTGCGCGTTTCTGTAAAGTACACTAAGAAATGTTGTTTGATAAAACAACCACTTGATTTACGTTAGGGAAATTATTTTGTTGGAGGTTTTGTTGGAGAAATCTACGTTTATATATAAAAAAAAGATATTTTTGTTCAAATCATTTCTCATATTCCAGATGGGTATTTATAAATTGGGTTTTAATATCGGAATAGACTTTTCGACAGATTTTAGTCAAGTTAGAAGGGAAATTTTAAATTCAGCTATATTCTAAAATGGAATTGCATACAGCGCATTGTTTTGTGCGTTGTTTTGATATGACAAGTCAGAAAGACTGTCATTGTATGTCGCTTCTCCCTTTTCATATTGTTAAAGGTGGATTCATTCAACGTCAACTAAAGTAAAGCTAATTTAAGATTAAAATTAAATTTACACTTAAAATATTCAGCTGACATGTAACAAAAATTAAAAAATTGATAAACCGACCGGACATGTGCATTTTACAATCATATGTCAAAACTTCCAATAGTAAGTATTTGTTCTTCATATAACTAAATATGATAAATATTAAACGCAAGCCAACGTGTTTAGGAAAAAGAAAGTCGTGAATAAAAAAAATTTTCAAAAATGTAAACAAGCTCATATAAACAATAACTCAACACAAATAATGGGATGGGATCCAAATACCATTACTAGACTTGGAAAGAATGCCATTCAATGGTATACAGACGGCTCAAAAACAATAGAAGCATCAGGGATAGGAGTGTCAAGGCCACGAACCAAACACTCTGAGAGCTTGGGACAAACCCCAAGTATCTTTCAAGCAGAAATTCGCGCCTTTATAAGTGCGCCCAGTTCAATATTGATAAAGGATACGGGCAAAGGATTATCAAAATGTCGGAGAGTCAGCTGCCAAAGCTCTTATGTAATCAGTTCCAAATTGGAGTGGGAATGCCTAGACAAACTCAATGACGAGAGCAATATAGCAAGAGGGAGACTGAAATACCCTTTTCGTCTCCTGAACCCTATTGCGGAATCAGCTCCAATGTAATATTTGAAGAAATGGGTACAGCCGAGAAAAAGAGAATATTCGACAATTGGAAAGATCTAGTAGGGCTTAGACAATCAAAGATTCTTCTGGGTGATTACAACCTGTTGAGATCAAATGTTTGCATAAGTCAACGGGACATTGTTGCCTGAGTGGGCACCTGAAAAAGCTCAAATAGTGGAGGAAGGAGAATGTAGATTTTGTGGCATGGAAGAAGAAACCATCCACATACTTTCTAGCTGCACAGCACTACAGAATTCTAGGGCACAGCACCTGGGAGATTACTGGATAGAAGAGGAACATTTACCCAAGTTGAAGCCTGCACAAATCCTAAAATTTCTCCGGGAAATAGGACTAAGGGAGCTACTAGTATCTGAGACTTTCCTCGGAAACTGAGTAGAACACAAATGGTGGCTGTTCGGTAAGTTCAGAACCAGTAGGTGATTTGTGGTAATGGCTTGACACATGCGTGTGTCGAATTCATGTAAGAAATTCATTTCTTGGTTGATTTCATGGAATCAAATCATAAATATTTAAGGATTGAGTGGAAACAGAAAAAAATAAAAAGAAATGGGGAGTGAGTGAAATTATGACAATGACAGTCTCTTAATCGTTTGTTAACTCAAAACAAAGCGCCGTTACTGGAGCTTACTGAAGTTTTTGAAAAGGCTCTAAACCTAGACTAATTCGTAAAGAGTACACTAATCCATTGTAGTTCCATCTATCCACGTGTATTATTTTGTAGCCTGAAGCGTTAAAGTTCACCACCGCAGTGCTGTAGCCTAAAATTGTTTCACAAATTAGACGGTAGCAGAAGAAAGCTCAAACAAACTTTGACCTTCATTTTAATTGGATCTAAAAGTTTGAGAATTCCAAATGGTAAAATTATTTTTCTCATCACTGTGAGTGTATTTACCTTTTTTTTGCCCTAAATGCTGGAAGTTATTTACGCTTTTCATTTGGTATGTATATTGTATATGTATTCACAGTGGAGTGTTCGTTAAGCCCAGTTGGCCATTTTTTTTATACGTTGGTGAGCTTTTTTATATAAAAAAAAACATAAATTAGTATGTATCATACTTCGTACAGAATAATTTAGGACAACGTTGCGGAATTTTTGTTCGTTGGTTTTATATTTACGAATTTAAAAATATGGAAATATTTACTGAAATTATTATTCGTCAGAAGTGCAAAAATATTCAATTTTAGAGGGAAGATTTCCAAATTTGAGAACAAAAATAGTTGTGGATAATTTAAAGCATTTTAATGTGTTGAAAAACGTTTTTTCTCTACTCCTACACTTTAAGTTGTTAATTAAATGCCAATTTTCAGTCTCATAATGATACTCATTATAACACTGGTTTTCTATATAAAACTGAAAAATTGGCCAATAGATATCTAGATCTTCAAATACTCAAGTAGGCAGAACCAATATTTTCTGTAGAATGTTTGACAGTGTTTTATGACAGTTTAAATCTTCTGGGTTAGTTTTCAAAAGAAATGCACCAGACCGAAAATACTTAATGACCAAGGCAAATACATATTCAAACTTATTATTTTTGTTTACAATAATTTATTACTAATATTGTATACATAACATACTTATACGTTTTATGCTAACGATTCAACCATGTGGTCCCGAGGCGCGGTGGGTAAAGGCGCTGCATAAGGTTTTTTTCGATCTGTACATTCCGGGTTCGAGTTCCGGGTAGTACATTTTTTTCAATATTTTTTTTTAAATTAATAAAAAGTAACGAATAGCATAAAAACAATTTCACCAAAATGCAAATTATATTTTAAACTGATCGAGAAGTATAAATGTCACTTTTAAATTATTTTTTTCGAAATTCGAATATTTCAATACGATCGCGCAAAAAATGGTATAAGCATCTCGAACGTTAAGGATAATACCGGTCTCCAGCAAATTGCTGTCGACCGGTAAACAACCCTTACCGTTCTTAATACTTAATATACTACATCTTCATATATTATTATTTCTTTTGTGCATGTGTTTTTCACTGAACTCTTCCTACGACTGTACCGATTTTGATGAAATATTTTATGTGTTTTCTAGCTGATTCGAGAATGGATTAGATTCATAATTGGTTCCGCTAGGTGGGGCTGCAATCGGGTTCACACTGAACACTTCCTAAAAGGGTGGGCCGATTTTGATGAAATTTAATGTGTGGGCTCTAGTAGCAGGATGGTTTATATTCACAATTAGTCCCGACAGATGGCGCTGCAATCGGGTTCATGCTGAACAACTCCTAAACGGTTGGTCAAACTTTAATGAAATTTTTTGTGTGTATTTGAGTAAGTACAGTAGAAAAATTGACCTTTACTTTGATGTCACTAACAATGAACAGTAGTAAAGACAAACTTTATATACCTAATCCTTTTCTACTGACAGTGAAAACACATCATACAATATACGTACACTTGTCTTTCAAGCAATGACATGCGTTCTTTTGTAACTCTAATTATTACCTCCAAATGTCAAAACCGATTTATCGGTTGTATTCATAAGAATTTATTTTGACCTCTTATGACAACTGTTTTTATTTTTATACATCGAGTTTTGTTCAAAGCGTTTAATCATTTGCATTCAGATAAATTCGATAGAATCGGTTTTTTCAAAACCTCTAATTTGTTATTTTTATTTTACGGTAAGTACAAAATTTCCTGTTTTGCATTTAATGAATATTTTTAACTTAACCTCACTTCTTAGAAGGTGGCTGAACAAGACAAATAAGCACACGCCAAAGTAACAGTGGCCATTTTTGACTCATTGATTCATTTCGTAACTAGATAGTTGAGATTCACGATCATTGATAATAATAATAATAAGAATAATAAACTGTTCATTACATAGTTAGCACAAATAACAAGTATAACAATATAAAAATAAACAATAATTCCTGTTAAAGGAAAAAGAAACCAACATAGCACAACAATAATGCTGTGCCTGCTGATCAAAGAAAGCTCTATCCCTTTAAGAACCTAAAAAGAACTTATTATGCTGGTATTTATAAACCAAATACGTAATAGTTATATTACGTTAATTGTAATGAAATTGGAAAAGCAAAATTAAATAACCAATCAAGATAGTAAGGAAAGAATATAGCCGATAGATGTGGAAAGCAATATTCATGTGATATTTGGTGTTTTTTTTTGACTGAGATCTCAGTTAATCTCAGCTCACATCGGTAATGTGCGCGTTCTCTTTGATTCACTCACTTCGAAGTGAGCTGAGATTGTTCCTCCCCCTTCACCGATGATGAATGTGATGTAAAGGGGTATCAGTTGAACTTGAGTTGGAAATAAAGTGGAGGGGATGAAGGAATATTTGATTTTGTTTACCTATAAACACACATAATCTGATTTTCTTTTGTTACAAATTATCAATCGACTAAATGAAAGAGAAATAATTATGGATACAATAACATCATTAGATGCTGATAATGATTTATATGTTTATAAGTTTTATGTCTTTTATTCACGCATGCGTCGGCAGATCGCGCGTTTCAATTGAGTTGTTCGTTCTTTTTGGTGCTTACTCACATCACTTTCTCTGATCACTTTAACTGAAGTGAGCTGAGATCTCAGTCAAAAAGAACACACCTATTATAAATCTGTTGACTCAACAACAGGACACAACGTCTGTCGGGCCCTCTAATATATATTATAGTTTTCATGTCTGTATTTAAACTCACATTGTATATAACTTTATACAATATGTCTCAGTAAGTTGGAACCATATGGGAAACTTTTTTATTATTAATTTTAGGAAAAAAATGTATTCCTCATAAAAAGTTCTGCATGTCTTAAAATCTAAAATACAATCAACAGATATCAATTTTTTTCAGTCGTGTACGAGGTATGTCAAAAAATATGAATTTTACTCAAGAGTAAAGTACCTTTAAATTTGACAATAGCGAAAAATGTTATGTGAAAAAGTTGATCAGTACCAAAAACTATGTTTAAATATGCAATTACATATTTTTATTGGGATGCCTATGATTAAAAATAATTGCGGCTTCTCTATGGGTTTTATAATTTTCTCCCACAATCAAAACGATTTCTATTTGTTCTTCACTACTTAACAGAGCCGCCATTTCTTGTATTTTATAAAAACTAACTAGTGATTTGACTTTTGCCGTCAGTGCATCCTAGATTAAAAATCATTATGAACCTAAATTGCTATTATACAGAATTATCATTGCTAATACTGAGAAGTGAGTGAAAATAACAGAAATTATTTTTTCATGGCAGATGGATAATATTAGATATCTGACAATAGCTTTCAATTATAATCAACTTTCTATGATAACAATTGTCAATATTCTGAAAAATAAAGGTATTTTACTTCTGAGTAAAATTCATATTTTTTGACATACCTCGTACACGACTGGAAAAAATTGATGTCTGTTGATTGTATTTTAGATTTTAGAACATGCAGAACTTTTTATGAAGAATACATTTTTTTCCTAAAATCAATAATAAAAAAGTTTCCCATATGGTTCCAACTTACTGAGACATATTGTATATAAATATAATAATTATACTTATTTTTTCTTCCAAGGTTCCAAGGTTTTTTCGATTTATTCAACCTTCCAATGTTGTTTACAGTGAAAATATGAATTAATTGGGATGGTTTCGAAAATCAACCGTAAGAAGTAAGAATAAAAAAGTGACTCTACAATGGATTCAGCGCATTTAACAAAGATAAACGATTGTAGGGCTAGACAACGTAACTATAAAGAACAGTTTTTTTACGTTTTGATTTATTAACGAGGGTGCAAAATACCAAAGAACTTAAATTATGGCAAAAGAGAACAGTAATTATTAAAAATTACAGTTTAGCACGTTGACGATATAAAAATTGATTTAGTGTTTCGATTTAAATGAATTTTGAATATAAGGGTCCCTTTTTTGGGGTAAATTAGAGATTCTATGGAAAAGTTTTGCATACTATTAAGCGTGACAAGGGCTGAAATCTATTCAATTAAAATTTTAAAATTGATAGTTTCAAAGTTTGATAATTTTCTTCCATATCTCCGATACTAGTGATTGATATTTTGAAAAAAAAATCTATCATTTCTTCAATTCTATAATTTATTGAAGTTAAATTGTTCCTTAGGATATATACGGTTAATACGTGTTCAGAGGTGTTAATTATAAAGGTTTTGCAGTTTTTATAAGGTCAGTTTAACACGATGAAATTTCAAAGCAATTAATTCTTCTGTACGTTCCTTGTGGCATTACTTATTCTTTTTTCTCTCATTTTTTGGGAATCAAACCACAATCATGTTTTTTATTTTTTTATTTCGACGTTTCGGTAGCGTTCCAGCTACCGTTGTCAAGATTAACTAGTAATTAAATAATTTTTGGTCCCTATCTGATTGTGGTTTGATTCCAAAAAAAATAAGAGAAAAAATAATTAATTCTTGATTGTATAACCCGAAAAGATGCTTTAGAGCTTTTGCAATTTATTCTGGAGAAACCGAGAATCAACAAAATATGTATTTATTAATCATGAATGATCCTAACATTTCTAAAATTTTAATGATCAATATATGAGACAAGAACAACGAGGTCATTAAAATGAATGTCCAAAGGTCTTATACTTGCCGTAAACCGCTTAAAAAGTAGTTATTGTGATATTTAGAAGACAGTCTGTCATGCAGATTGAAGCAGTAAGTCTTTTTATTCTTTTCCACTTTCAAGTGAAGAGATATTCAGGTTGTTCTATGCTTCCAGGAAGTTAATTTCGAGAAATAATTTTTTTCAAGTTTTATAATAATAAAACATATTTTTTGATACCAGGATAAAGATAGTTTGAAATTGATATGAGTCACTTTGAGAATACTTCAAGTCTGATCAAAATATCTGGTGTGTTTTCTGAAGCAACAATCGATAATAACAATATCAATAATATCACCAATAGCCTGTTTGGTTTTCTTGTGAGTTGCTTCCGCCATTTCACGAAATAAGAACGAGGACTTGTAGGGTGATCTGAAGGTGGATTTATCTTCTTTTTCTTAGCCTGTACTCTTTGGGGATATTTTTGACGCACGAGTTGTTTGGCAGTTTTCAAACCAAAGTATTTCAAACAGAAAAACAAGGTCTGAGACTCAAGAGACACCAGGGTCCACACGTAATTTTTCTACTGCATTCTAGAAGATTGATTTTTTACGTATTTCCTTTTTTGCATATTTTTAAACACAATTTTAAATACGTTAAAAATTTTAAGCTCAATTTTGACGTTTTTATCAACCAATTAAAAAGAAGAGGAAGAATGAGGATCTCGATATGCAGTGTACCTACATAGGTATATTTAAGTATTGAAGTGGTTACAAAAATAAGTCTCACTAAAAAATAACAAAAAGTTAATTCTTAAATAATTGGAAAACCTACAAAAATTCTCAAATAAATAAAAAAACTAAATTCTCAAATGAATAAAAAACTTAAATTCTGGAACAAATAGAAAAATGAGAACTAAAAGCTATTTTTGCAGTATTCCGTGTAAGAGGTGATACGCAAAACAATTGCTCCTAGTAGTAGGAGAACAAAAAATAGCGTTTTGACCACAGTTTTCACAAAAGTAACATGTTTTTTTGTTTGTCGTTAATACGGGAACAAGTATTTTCTGCATGGGAATCAAATAATGTGGCTTTTGCAGCCACGCAGTCGCCTATTTTAAAGCTCACCTTCACGCACGTCTATGCATTCAGGAGACAACAAGTTTTAACCTTCACTCGCTAATAACTTCTTAGTTACTAAACCGATTTTGATGAAATTTTCACAATAGATAGGCAACTTTTAGCGCTGATTCTTTTGAACCTATTCCCCTCCTTCTAGCAGTACCCGTTATATTCGAAATCGTGTAGGAAATTTTACGTCCTGCCGGTAGGACGCCTGCACGTTCTATCATTAATATGATGTTCCTTCTTTGGGAGCTTTATGAAAAACATAATTTTGCAACGATAAAGAAACAACTACTGTCCGGACTATTCGATCATATTCGATCGAAAAACGGGATTCTATTATCTCATTTGGCTGGGAATTAGAAGTGGTGTCAAAAGGAAGACACTTAATTGGAAAATTATTGTAATTCTTATTTTTAGTAGGTACAAATCAGTATGTAACATTTGACGCAAACAAATAGTTGTTTTCCAATTTTTGCCGACCAGAGTGAATATTACTTTCCTTAACACTCAAAATGAAAGTCTAGTTATCGATTAAAACGCATTTTGTGGTAAAACCACTGAGTGTAGCTTCGTATACACACAATATACAATATCTATCATGTTAGGGTCGGTACGAAACGCATTTAGCGCCCGTCCGTCTACGACGCATCGACACCGAAGTAAATCGCTGGCGACTTTCAACTTGGAACAACACCGCACGGTGTATAGAGCAAGAACGGGGATCAATAAGAATACCGAGTGCAGCGATGACTCATGCGACATCCCCGTTCGTCCCTCGCCTTTGATACTTAACCCCCGTGCGTCACCCCATCGAAAAAATCAATTCTGAAACAGCAAATACCAAATGTTGCCAAATTTCGTACATATATCGCGTCCAGACGATGTCAATTTGATATTAAACGACAGGGAATTAAGAAAAGTTTTTTATTTGTGATAAAGATTAAATGCATGGATATTTGTCCAGCTATTGATTCCATTTACTACCTGCTAAGCTGAAATGCAATTTTTAATTTTGTATTATTTGCTAAACCGTTTAATCCAGGTTTCTTCTTTTTTTCAAGCATATGCAAACTGTTTTATAACTCCATAATACACTGTTTCCACCATAAGGGAAACTTTTTTATTATTAATTTTAGGAAGAAAAGTTATTCTTCATAAAATATTCTGCAAATTCTTAAACCTAAAATACTATCATCAGATATCAATTTTTTTCAGTATTATTCGAGGTTTTCAAAAAAACATGAATTTAACTCAAAAGTCAAGTACCTCTAAATTTGACAATATCCAAAAATTTTATTGACAATTTAATTCATGTATAAAACATCGCATATGCCACAGTGCAATTGTCACTTTGACAGCGGCAAAAGTTAGCTTTAACTTTTACAGCGACAAATACACTAGTGGTTTTTTCACTTATTCATTTGTTCATCAATATCACTCTTCCCAGTATGAATTTCAATAACTGCGTTTTTAATAATTGTACATTAAAATAAAAATGTGTTTATTTTTAATGTTTCATAAATAAAGTTTGCATTGATATGTTTCCAAATTTCTCATTCATTAAATTGTCCTGCCGAACTACACTCGAGGTTTGTATTGATATTGGGTAAATTTGTGTTGTTCAAATTCTAAACTGTTACCTTTAGCAATTTAGCAATTGCTAGGAAACAGTTTCTCATTAAACAACCCAAATTTACCCGATAAAATACAAACTACTTGTGCAATTATAAGTGAAAAAAGTTTATCAGAACTGAAAATTACGTTCAAATATGCAATATCCAAAAATTTTATTGAAAAAAGTTGATCAGAACTGAAAACTACGTTTAAATATGCAATTGTATCCATTTACATTTACATTGAAAAAATAGGTTTGGTGCTTGTTTAATACCGTTTCTATTTTCTTAATATCGCTACCATACCTATTTGCGTAAAATTCTAATGGGTTCTGACAGTTACTGTAATAGTTATTTACGTAATGAGTCCCGAAAGTGATATTTTACGGGATGAGTAGGCAGTTTCCAGGGCGACTCGTAGGCGAGTCCTGGAAGCCTGCGAGTCCCGTTAAATCACTTGGCGTTTGTCTGTCCTTGAAACTGTCTTGAGCTGTAGATTATTATATTATTATAGAAAAAACGTCTCGCGACAGTAAAAATTTTTCTTTCACGCACTTGGGCACTTTGAGATTGAGAAGATGTGGTGGCATGCCTGGCAAATCCACAATGATTTCAAAAACTTTGTACAGCAACCCATGACAACAACGTTCGCATCGCAAACTGATCGATTTGTATGATACTTAGTCGCCAGGCAACAACTGCTGTCTCTAGAAGTTTAAATCGTCGACATGATGAAATAAAGAAAAGCTTGAGCTAGTATCTGACTCTGTCTATACGAGTTGGATGTTCGATAAGACGGACATCGCACCATCTATCACTCGATCTATCATACAACACATGAATATTTTGAAAAACGAACAACGGCATCATTATTTGGATATTTTTCAAGCTAAAATCGCGATTGAAAATGGAAGAATGATGGTAATTTAAAAGGGTGAAAACTTATGGTTATAGGTATTTTTTCTACTAACGTGCGGAAAGTGAATCTTTTCCGCACTAAAAAGCGTGCGGAAAGAGTCACTTTTCCGCACTAGTGCGGAAAGTAAATTTATTGACATTTGAGGAATATACTGACATTTGAATATTCAAAATAATATGTATTTTGTATATCCAAGTTTACCAAATGACTGAAAAATTAATAAATTTATTATAATGCTGCTATAATTTTTAATAAAAAAAAAACTTATTTTTCAATAATTTTTTGATGGCCCTGGTATAAGCCTCATCAAATGAATGTCAAATAATAATAATTAATTTGTTGATATGTATATAATGAGAAATGTTGATTTATGATTACTTTTGGGTTCTTTCCGCATGCTAGTAGGAAAAATAGTGTACCTAACACGTGCGTAAAGTGACTTTTCCGCACGCGATTGCTGGCCGAACTCCGCTAAAGCGTCGTTCGGCCATCTGCAATAGCGTGCGGAAAAGTATCACTTTCCACACTAGTTAGGTAAACCAAATAAAAGTATAAGTATAGGAAAATTCTGAACAGACACATCCTATTCACCTAGAGATGTAAAAGATACTTTACGACCTATTCCCAGACCAAACAAATACAAAGGAAAAATTTCAAGTCGGTAGATCCGTTTCGGAGGAGTACGAGCACAAATACCGTGACACGATAATTTTATATGTATATAGTCAGAGAGTCGTTGTGAACTTGGTTGTTTCGTGTGGAGAGACTTAAATAACTTGACAAACTTTTCACTAGGTTGTTCTGGGAGAATTCCTTCCTAGGGCGCTCTAGTCCTAGGAGGTTATATATCCCATGCGTCAGTGTGAGTCTGTATCCTCTACTTCCAATCACAACCGATAGATAGACTTATTTCTGTACATGCCATTTGTATCCATGGGTTTTCTTAGAGTGAGTACCTAATCCCATTACTTTCTTTATTCGACCCTAGCTATGTTATAATAGATATATCGTCAGTCAGCGACAAAAGTTTTTTGACCAGGAGTTTGCTGTATTCCTGTTTTGGCACGTGACTCTAGTACGTCTGATGTCTAGTTTTGATATTCAAAATACTGGTTCAGTTTTGGCTGAGTTTTTGTAAGCAGTCCCAGACCAGTTTGGATATCTTGGTGGAATGCTGAGGATTTTAGAGTATCTTTTGCTTCTACACATACCCTTCCGAGGGAATAGATTTATATCAACCATATTTTTTATGCCAATTCATTTTTTATTAAAAATTTCTATGTAGGAATATTCAAAAATTTTGCTGAAAACATTAAAAACTGCCAAAAATACATCAATTAAAAAAAATCGTTGGATATATCCCGTATTTACCCAGTCATAATTTACCTCACGTATCAACTCAGTATGTGTCGGTTTATTTTTTTAATAAAAAATGCCTGCAAACGGGTCGTTTATTTCGAAATTCATCGATTTTGAGTTTCACTTTTGATCCAGTCGATGTTCGCTTTCCAATGAAAGCTACGTAGAAAGGGAAACCGCGGGAAAGTGAAAGGGTTATCGAATTTTGATCTGACATTTGCAGATTTCCCATTCATAAGCGCTTGAATTGTTATAGCTAAATCGGGTGACACGAACATGAACCTTGAAAAACATTTTCACCGGAATGAAAATGTTGATTTGTAATTGAAATCTGTAAGACTTCCACAACTCTAAGACGTGGAATAATCTTCACTTTACTTTACAGGTTAAAGTGTCTATCTTTAAAGGTGGGATTATACAGAAAAAAAAAATAAAATAAGGAATAAAATAAATTAAAAATAATAAAGATGAACATATGCAACTCTGTGAAATCGTTTATAAAAGAAATAAGGTAAAATAGGAAATAATAATTAGTACAAAAGATAACCAACTTTCATCTTTTTGTCTTATTTTATTTTAATTTGTTTGGAAACAATGGAAACCGATAATGCGCATGACACAAATATTTCTGTACTAAATGTTCTAAGTTTCCAATTATTTTTATCTCTGGCTGAATGACGTGAGTCCAAGCCAAAAAAAAAAAAAAAAAAAAATTAAAAATATTATATTTATTTGTTTACTTTGATTGAAATAGATGGATGATAGAAATGGCGATGCGAACAAAGTCATTGTCAAAAAAACTGCAATTTGATTGGCTTACTCTTATTTCTTATTTCACTTTAGTCATCTGTATAAACCAATGTTTTTTGTCCTTATTTCTTGAATAGTCATTAAATACGAGTTGCTCACAATATTTTTTCTACTCCTATACTTTAATTTTGCCATTAGATAAGAACAAATTTGAAAAAGTAAGGTATCTAGTAGTAAACTGCAAAAAACTGTCAGATTTAATTAATTTAAGATGTCAGATATATTTACGATGAAAAAGACGATGAAAATGACGTTACTCTTAGTTACCTTCCTGCTTACCATAAGAAATATAAATTCACTAATCATAAATACAATGTAGGTATACTTGATAGATAGTGAAATTTACAGTCTACTGGTTAGATAAACTTCTTCTTTTATTTGTTAATTACTGTTTTCTCCAGTCCAGAATTATGCTTATCTACCTTTTACTGATGAGGCGCAAATACGCCGAAACCGGTCTATAACTGATATTGACCTTTCGAATTGCAAACTAGAATGCAGATATACCAGCCCCGTTTAACTCTGAAGTGTAATTCAATGTCCTTAGAGGCATATAGCCAGGGAAGTAGTTGTTGCTTCTTAGTGAACGGTCTTTGTTCTTTGATTTTCAAAGTCTCTTTAAGGCATTATAATAGTATTATACTATTTCCTTTGACATCTGAAGTAAAATTGACTATTGAATAAAATTAAGCTAAATGATGGATTACCAATAGATATTTGTACACAAAGGTGCTTCTTCAAAAAACGAACGCCTCAACTCAGTCTGACTGTTTACTGAATTTACTGTTTGGACCCTCACTTTGTGGAATCCACTCATATTACTATTTAGGTTAGTGTTACTAAGTTAGGTTAGTGGGTCTATAAGGCACTCCACTGCGATTCGCGAATTTAACACCTTCTTATTAATTCCTAATAAAAAATATATGAAAATTCTAAAGACAAAGTGATCTAACCTAAACATAGCTTTCAAAAAGAATATATTTTCCAACAAAAATCAGTTTTTAATAACTAGTTTCACCTCAGCTCAGCTCCAAAAACACGCACAGAATATTTTTTTGAAATGAAAATAAAGAAAATAAAACATTAAAAATTAACGAATTCATTCACATTATGAAAATTTGAGAATACACAGGAATATAAAAATTACAAAATGTATAACAGATATACTATTTCTAAAAATTTTTCAGAAATCAAAACTATTGTCAATTATTTCTTGTTGTCAGAAAATCGGTAGACTAAAATAATGTCCGTATATTGGTTTATTGAAAATGTATGTGGCATTTTGAAATAAAATCACTACACTACCTTAAAAATCAATGAGAAACCGTCAAAATAGAGTAATCAACACAAAGAAAAATTCAAATACCCACAGTTTCCTAAAGTAAAACGAGAACAACACTGAACATTGGTAACCTGATATATACGGCAGGCAGGATGACGCGCAATATGGCGACATCAGATAACCTCCAATAGTTTATAGACAATCTATGTACTTTAGGGACCTTGATTTAGACATGCCTTGAACCCTCATTAACCACGACAACGGCGAGTTGGACAAAACATATTTCACGTAATTGCTAATGAGTTAAAATAGCCTGAAGACGACCCTATCAGAACACACCCCTAATCTAGTATCTATCTACCTTCTAGTTGTGTTATTTGGGTATCCCAAATTGCTCCTCGTAGTTTAAGAGCAAGGTATAGTTTCAAATAAAATCAGTTAATTTGGTGGTAGTAGTGTAATTTTTCACCAAAATAGATATGAGACAATTTTCAAAATTTATTACCTACCACTCATAATTGAAATTTCGCTTTTTACATTGTTGAACAATTATTAATTAATCTGAACACGAGGTAATAGTATGTTTCGTTTTTCATTACTCACCCTGTATGACTTCTCAATGCCGGCAAATAAGAAGGATAGTCCCTTTAAAATAAATTATGAACTCGTTAAATAATCTTAATCGAATTTCATACAGAAAAACTTGAAAAAAACAAAATTTTGTTATTCCAGAATTCGACAAAATCCATCTCTGTATAAGTTTTGCTGGTTATGTATTGAATAGAACAAAAAGTGAGCAGATGAAACAACAATTGGCCCAGATAAAGAAATCTTGTCGCGTGCCCAAACAGCACACACTTACTATACACATCGACGACTACGATGCAGCTGTCACACAGCTCCAACACATTTCCAAATAACGATCACAATGCTACAATCTTTTTTTTAGGATTATCTGTTATTTACTCTTTTTTTATAAGTACTATACAATAGTATAGCTTTTTAATGTCCATAAAAATCAAGCGGGAGGAAATTTACTTCTCTAATTTATTGAAATTTCGGAAATTTTGTTTGGCATTGTCGAAAATAGTAATAGTATATTTTTAGTAAAATAATCTCGATACTCCCACATTGGAAGATCATAAAAATTGATTTTATTTACAGTAAATATCTATCTTTTTAGAAAAGTACAGATCAATACCCTTCAAAGGACACCCCTGTCGATAAAATCTGATCATCCCTTAAAAAGATTTTGAAACTATATATTAAATGACGCTATGGTCTGCAAGGGTAATTCGTTACGTATTTGTTTTAAGTAGTAGGACTAGATGCAGTGGCGTAGCTAGAGTCATCTGCGTCCGGGGACATGGCAGAAAATGGGGGCTCACCGAGCTCCCAAGAAAATTTTGAAATTTTACGGTTAGGAATAACTAAATTGAAAAAAATATATATACTCTTCTAATTATACCTGCATCAATGGAATAGACATACAACAAATAGATTGCACTTGATTTGACTGTCGCAAACCTGTCAATCACATTGTCAAAATTAATATTCTCAAGTATTTTTCTTCCGATGATAAGGAGTGCAAGATCACTCGGACGATCTTATCCCATTGAGGCACGTAAATCAGACAAAGTAAGCTTCAGTTTGCTGAAGGACCGCTTACTGCTTGCAATTGACACAGCAATTGTTGATTGCTAAAATTATGCTTGCCATCTGGTTTGTAATGGAGACATTTGTGAAGCTGCAAAATTCAATATAGCAAAGGTATTTGGGATATTTTAGTTTACATCAAAATAAAATTGAATAATTAGTTTGATACCCATACACATGGCTCTTTTTATTTTGTAATTCGACTGTTTAGTTCGAAAGTACATTCATAATTCATCTGAAAGACCAATTCCTAGTTGCCCTCTAACAAGAAAAGAAGAAAAGTTAATTCAACAATGCCCACCTCTGACATAGAACTATCTTACTCTTGAATTAATATCGGTTGATACATACAATAGGTTCTGAAAACTGACGGAGATATTCCTCCACGGAAAACCATATTAAACTGTGGTAGAATTCTACCTTGTACCTCAGTTTTTTTAGATAAATTGCCATTAGTTTAATAATTTTATGATTATTTTATATTGTAGTAAGTACATATTACCAATATTCTTTCTATGCAGCATTTCAATAATCGGTGAATATCCGATATGGCTATGACTGTCTACACCTATATGACCCACATTTAATGGCTATAGAGACACTCGTGTCTATAATTTTAAAATTTACCCAGTTATTCTTTTATTTATTCATATTTTTCAATTTTGTATATATTTTATTTTTTTTTAATTTGTTCAAGTTGTAGTAAGTACATACAACGCCACCGTACTCATGTTTTTAAAATTCTTATTACAAAATATTAGGTACTATTTGACAGATCTTAAATTGATATATCCCAAATATTTGGACGAACACAACGTTTCGACCATTTTTAAAATGTTTTTTTTAATGGGACAAGAAGGTTGGTTTATTCAGTTGTACCAAAGTTGAAATTTTGCCAGATGCACTTACGGCACTAAATGGGGACTTAGACCCAGAATGGTACACTGGCTGTACAAAATGGTTGTCATTCCCAGGATCACATATGCATCTCTGGTATGGTGGCCAAAGATCAGACAATCCTCTGCTATGCTAAAACTAAGCAAGGTCCAAAGACTTGCATGCATTGGCATTACAGGGGCAATGAGGACTACTCCTACAGCGGCGCTGAAGACAATGCTAGACCTTCCTCCGCTACATTGTGTCATAATGTGCGAAGCAAGGGCAGCACTAACCCGACTGGAAAAAGCATCAGACCATGACGTGGCACATGGGAGAGGACACACAGAGATAAGGCATGTGGATGATGACATTTTCAAAATGCCAAAGAACTTCGAGATTGTCATCAAAGATCGAAAGGAGCTTGAGGAAGAGAACGCACCACGACTTAGTAGAGCGAATGAACTGATCTGGTATACAGACGGATCAAAAAATGAACTCGGCACCGGAGCGGGCATATACAGCAAGACAAGCAAATATGGAGGAATCGACTCGCTAGGAAAATACGCTTCTGTGTTTCAAGCAGATGTCTATGCAATACTTGCATGTGCAAGGGCTAATAATATGAGAGCCTACAACAACAGGCAGATCAGGATCTACAGTGACAGTCAAGCCGCCCTTAAAGCACTTCAGGGCTATAGGGTGAAATCTCGGCTAGTATGGAAATGCGGCGAAGAACTTAGAAGACTGGCGACTCGGAACAGTGTAACACTGGAGTGGGTCCCAGGTCATAAAGGAATCGCAGGCAATGAAAAAGCTGACGAACTCGCAAGAGTAGGATCGTCAACTCTGATGAACGGACCCAAACCTGCTGTGGGCATCCTTAGATGCTTAACGAGGTCATGGTTAAAAGGGTGGTTGAAAGAACAACACAATAAACACTGGAAGAAAACGACCAGGTAAATACATGGGAAGAAATTCATAAAAGAACCACCAGAAAAAGTAGCGAAAGAACTGCTCTCAATGAGCAGGAACAAACTACGCACCATAACGGGGCTACTTACGGGACACTTTCCCACATAGGAGCACCTAAACAAAATAGGGCTGTACAACGGAGACCTTACATGCAGTAGATGCAAAAAGAATACCGAAACAGCTCTGGATATACTATGCAACTGTGAGTCGCTGGACCACAGAAGACAAAAACTGTATGGTAGACCCCAAATGACTCCAGAAGACTTCTACAACCAACCAGCAAAGAACCTGTGTGAGCTAATACAGGGAACGGAATGGCTGAATAGGTTGTAGTCAGAACACTAGGAGTATCCACAATAAGCCCAGGAGGCTGAGGTGATACCGGCTCCTTAGAAAAAAAAATTTTGCACATAGCTCATAGCTTTTTGTATATTAAGATCGGAAAGTACTACTTTGCCTATTGAGATAAAAAGTGGACGATTCTACAATTTAAGTGTTTGACACGGAAGATGTAATGTAATGAAGGTTGTAATGATATTGAGAATTGTTGGAGTGTGAGCTCTGTGCATTGAAAATGTACAATGTAGAATAGAGGCATGAAGTCATAATTGTTACTATTCCTTATTCCAAAAATCGAATGGCACGTAAATTTACAGTGACTAAAAGTGGCGAGGAGGTTTGTTATTTCAAAATAGTTTGAAATTACATCGTAGCAAGTTCCCACATGACGAATTTTAATCCTCGCTACTTTATGCGATATCAAAATGGAAAGTGCTTAAGCCAGCCTCTGGGGGAAAAACTTGATTTCTTAAATTAAAAAGTAAAATTGCTAAATTTCTAAACTTTGATAACTTTAAGGAGTATGCTAGACGCTCCCTTACAAGAACGTCGGCCACTTTATTAGTGAATACCTACTGGAGTTGATATCTTAGCTCCGAAGCGACATATCAACTTTTGCGGAAAGTTATGCATCGAAGAGCATCAACAATAAAAAGGAAGTTGCAAATAAAATTTTATACAATATAACGAAGCTAGAAGTCACCTGCAGTAGTTCTAGAGTAACAGAAAACTTGGTTAGAGATGGAAAAAGTATGGAGTCAGAACATTTCATACAAATTGAGAAAAAACAAGAAAATATTTATCCGAGTTTTGAAAATAATGCTCATAATTATTGAAAAAAATCGTACTATTAATATTCATGTTTTATATGGCGTAAATTATTACCAGGTGGTAAGTTAACAACCCTTCAAGGGCAATCGATATCTCCTTGGTAATTGTTACTTACGTTCTTCAGAGCCAAAATGCGATGTTTACAATTATTAGAGAAAGGAGAAAAATTTAATTTTTTGTAAAGGTCGACGAAAAATACTACATCGGAAATAATAGTTTTCGTGATTTGCCTATTAAGAATCACCCCCATTTTAAGTTGTAATAATTCCAAAATATTATCCTCTTCACAGGAAACATTCCCGCAAATTCCCAACAACTTAAGCTTCTTCTCTAATCAATCATTAAATTCATCGTTTTATATAAAACACAAACATGGAAAATCGTTAGTTCGTTATAAAGGTAATATGTTATAATCAGTATCATCAAACTTCCTATTGTAAGTATATTCTTTAAATATATTTTTGCTATTATATGTGCATAACGGTAGATGTCCAATCGAAATTTCAAACGACAGGCGGTACTTTAACTATACTACTTGTTTATTTGGTCGACTATACAGACAAACAGCTGGCAGAAGTTTATTCTTCAGAACGCAGCTGTTGGGTTCGTAGGACGTACCTACTACCTGGTTTATATTATACATATATATACACACATTCGATGTATGTATATATGGCATATGTCGTATGGATGCAAGTTTTGGCGATAAACTTTTTCGTTCAGGTCGGAAAAATTAGGTACGTTTATTATATTATATATATTATGCGTATAGACCTAGAAGGTTTTATTTTTGGATTGAAATAAGGGTCAATTTTAAAGGTCAAATTTATCTATTTGTCACTATTTTACGAATAAAAATTTGGATAAAGCTTAATTTTCTAATTTTAGAAAGACTTATTTGAAAATTGTTTTTCTATAGGCTGGTTCTTAGTAGAAAAGTACAATAATTTTTATTTGGGTGATAAAGTTAATTCGAAAGGAAGTTATCGATAATGTATTGCAAACTATGAGTGATTTATGTGCACCAATCACAATTTTTGTATGCTTATATTTTTTTTAATTGTGTCTTGAGTTCAACTTAGCACAAGTTGTTCTATTATAATCTGATTTCAATGAAACCGTTGCCGTTATTTTGTGCGAATATGCTGAAATTATTCACATTAATCGCAATTTTTGTGCACTTCGGTCTTATTAAAGTTGTGCTACATTAGTCTCAAGATAGAACTACTTTTTCAAATGCCATTGATTTTCTGGTAAACAGTATCTGTCATTTTGTGCATTTATTTATTCCTCATTAAAAGCTTTGCTATCTTAAACTCAAGCTAACAAAACTTTTTTAATTTTTCTCCGATTTCAATAATGCTGTTACCATTATACACTGTTATCTAAAGTCTTAATTTATACAAATCGAGAGGAAGGAAGGAAGTTTTGATTTGTCCAAAGTGTGAGAAATTTCTAATCTCTGAATAAATACTACGTCGAAAATAATAAAAAGTTATATGATGAGACTCTTTCAACAATGAAATAAGTGGGAAATTATGGAAGGTACAATAAAGCCGTGGGCGTGAGTACTTTTCGGCACTGGTGCAGTTTAACATACAGCTTGACAATCATGAAGAAATTCAATTCAATTCAGTAAAAAATATATATGGACAACAAAATTGAATGGCCAAACCTTGCGTTGACAAGAATTGAACATAATTTTCACAAAATAATACCAACGGTTTCATTGAAATTTAACGATGATTAAGAGTTGTGCTAGTTTGAGTTTAAGGTAACAAAATCTTCCTCTAAGAAGCATATTCATTCAAAAGGTGTTAATTTTGTTGTAAATAATGAAAATTCTAAATGTTTAAATGTTAAATGACAAAATTTTATATCATTTATTTTTCTATCAACAGTTAACATGATAAATTATAAATATATGTACAAATATCAAATTTAAATTATTTGACACTTTCCGGAACTTTTGAAAATTTATCAAAATTATTGAAAGTAATAGTGAAGCTAATAATACACTTCCGAAAATTAAAAATAAAAGCGGAGCCAAAAATTTTTAGCTTGCTTCCTAAAAAAGTCTAGACCATTATGAAAGAATTTATCAAAAATATAACCTATGTTTGACACATTTGTTGCCAACTGTTATAAGCAAATTATGGGAAAGTAAAAAACATCCGGATGCGTAAAATACACTTTCCCGCACTCAGGCGATAACTGTGAAATATGCACTTAAAAGCAATGAGTACAAAAATAAAAAAATCCTTCTTCCTTAGCAGCGTTGAGTAAACAAAGCGCAAATAATTGCCACTGCGTCTGATGCTCAACAGTTGAGAGGCAACATCCCGTCTGAACGCAACCGCTGAGTCAGTCAATCAGTCAGCAACTCAACCGTTGAGCCCGTCTGAACGAGGCAAATATTTCAAAAACAAATCATTGTTTTTTGTATAAAACTAATTTAATTCCCTCAACAATAGGTACTTCTATTTTACAGTATTCCTTACTAATTTCAATTTTTCCTGTTAATTATTATTTCAACTGAATTTTTTAGTTAATACTCACCGAAAAAAATTAATTGGCTAAAATATTTGCATGTTCTTATGTATTTTATGTTGCTAAACTTCAATCTAGTTTATTTTGCTAAATTGTAATCTATTTTATTTTGCTAAATTCCAATGTGATGTGAAATTTTTGAATTGTTAAACTTGGAATCTGTCAAAATTTAGAATATGAACAGTTTTTTTTTTATTTCTCCGGAGCTGGAATCGTAATCAGCGGCCAAAAAAACCCTTACCTATAAATGTTAGTGAAAATTGGTTAAGTATTTCTATAATTATGGTTTATGTACGGTAAAAAGACGATTACGTTGTAAATCAATGTAGATTTTCTTTTTATTCAAAGGAAACTGAAAAATTCAATGTGACAGTTCTTCTTTTTTATTCGCCCGTACTTCGTAAGGCATATAAAATGTATTTGTTTATAACTAAAAAGTTTGTATGTTACATATTCTCATACTATTATAAGGTCTCAAAAATTCACTGAGAACAATCATTTTTACTTCTCGGGCTATGCGCCCCGACATACAATGAATTACATTTTCAAGTTAAATGATTATATCGTGAATATATCCCATACCCGTTCAAGTCCCATTATTCCACAAGTTGAAAAGATGGAATAATAAAATCAACGATAAAACCAAAAGCATTTGTTTGGATGATAATGATTTTATTAATGAAAAAATTCACAAAACTTAGTTTTGAATCATAATGTCCTACAGAATTTATAAATAAAGAAATCAGGAATATAGAAAATGAATCGTTTTGTAATAACAAATCATATTATAATAATAGCCAATGTAACTATTGAAAACTTAACAACAGCCGGTTATTCAAAAAGAATTCAAACCATTGGTGATTAAGTCAAAATTCGAACTAGCTTCAAATCTACCAATACTTCAAGATCTTCCCTAACAAAAACTGAACCAAAGAATCAAGAACAATTTCCAAAAAACTGTAACTATATATTATTTTTTGCGCGATCGATCTTTTTTGTTTATTTACAGCATCGGTTATCAGGACGGTAGGTTGTGTTCACTGGTTTCTAAGTCTAACACGTCGGTAAGTGATTTACGTACCGTTCAGTAAGTTCAGTTCGGTAAGTAAATTACTTACCGATGTCTTAGCCCTACATACATTTAAGTGGTCCTAAATAATATATTACTTCATTCATAACACAAAAGGAACAAAGTTTATTTATATTTTCTCAATGAACAGAACCGAACAGAACAATATAAAAAGTAATAAATAGCATAAAAACAATTTTACCAAAATGCGAATTATATTTTAAACTGATCGAAAAATATAAATGTCACTTTTGACATTTCGTTCATTTCGAAGAAATTCAAATTATTTTATTCGAAATTCGAATATTCCAATATACGATCGCGCAAAAAATAGTATAAGCATCTCGAACGTTAAGGGTAATACCGGTCTCCAAACATTGCTGTCGACCGGTCGACCTTACCGTTCTTAATACTTAATATACTATAATATCTTGTGTATGTGATAAATGATATTTAGGTGGAACATAAGAAATCAGAATAAGTGAGCATAATTAGTATATTAAAGTTAGTCTTGTATTTGCTTGAGAAGAGGGGCATCATGTTCAATGAAATTCAGAAAACAAGATTTTTAAAGATCCTAGTAGTAAAAAACGAAACATTAAAAAAATACCTAAATTACAACTAAATTCAAATAAATGTGTAGAAAAATTATAATTTTGTTACGAATGTTGAAGAATTTTCCAATAATAAATTAATTACAATCGTTATCAGAATAGTATCATGAGTTAGATTAAGTATTATGAACGATATTCTTGGGAAAACAGTTCCTGGAACGTACACATCACTACATCCTTTTCCTAGTATAGTGTAACACTACAAGAATGTATGCGATCCGGGATTACCTACCTTTCTATATAGGTGGAAAAAAATAGGTTTTTGGAATATTTAAAACCATTTTAATCTTTTTTAAAGTGGCTAAAAGAAGAATATTTTTCCGTTGTTTATTTATAATTTTTAGTTATTAAAAATATCTTTTGATAGTTTTGTTGTTAGGTCTAGTCTAGCGTGAATGAACAGTAAGAAAGTTTGGCAACAGTTTGTTGCAGTCTTAAATTTCAATTGATTGTCAAGTTATCGAATTTTGTAGTGTCAGTTACAAGAAAATTAAATAATTCTTGAAAACGGAACTGTATCACTACTAAACGTTTGAAAATAAAAATATTGAAAAAACATTGTAGTTTAATTCCCATAAAAGAACAACCCAAATACGTAGAGAATATATTTATACAACACATATCAAGACGCATTTTCAAGGTTAATCTATTGTTAGAATTATACACAACAATTATATTTCACCGTTAATTTTTCTAAATTTGCATCTGTTGAATAAAAAATAAAGATGATCTAACAAAAAGGGGTAAATACGAGTTTTCTACGATGCCCGTTCCCACCAGTCGATTCTCGTCTAGTCGTATAGGTCAGTTTTTTTTTCTTTCTCAGGGATGCTGGAGAATTTTTTTTGTCTTAAACTTGACCGTTAAACTCGTACGATTATCAGTGATAGAACAAGACCCCTTGAAAGTAGATAAAAGGCTGTGAAAAAAATTATAAAAACCCCGCGATTTATCTTTGGTCAACCGATATTAACATACATAAACCCCTATCACTTAATTTCAACTGAAATTTCATTTAGAACCTACCCCGTCGAAATTTAAATCCGTTAAAATAGCTAGATAGTGTAACTAGATAATCTCCATGAAGTATATAACCTATAAAATTATAAAATGAAAATAAAATGCATTTCGCTGTTGACGATGTATAAATAACAAATAACTGAATTTATAATTAAAATTAGCAGAGTTTGTCAAAATTATCAAAAGAACACCGTGTTGCCTAATTAAAAGTCTTCGACCCTAGTCAATATTAAAAATCCCATTATGCAATTGTCGTTTTATACATTACATAATGTATATTGACAAATTCTTAGCCTACTATAGAACCAAACAAAATTTCAATGTCAAAATATTTTATTACTCAACATATTCTCTTCTTAATTGGATATATTTATTGCACCGAACCTGCAACGTCTCTATATAGACCTTTAAAAAAAATGTTTCTTCTTGCTTTGCAAATCCGACCACCACAGCTTTCATTACCTCCTCGTTGGAAGAAAATTTACGACCTTTTAAACTTTTTTTCAGTCGAGGAAAGAGATGATAGTCGGACGGAGGCAAATCTGGTGAATAAGGGGGGGTGTTCTATAGTAATTCAAACCCTAAATCACGAATTATTTGCATGGCAACATGAGATTTGTGTGCAGTTGCGTTGTCCTGCAAAAACCAAACACCTTTGGATAGCTTTCCTAACCAAGGATATTAAGCATATCTTCGTAAATCTGCTTACCTCTTAACCCTTTTAAATACAGGTACTTGATGATGGCTCGATACTCCAATTTTTTCGATTTTCACAATTTCGGTGGACATCTTTTTTCTTTTAATTTATTGCGTAACTCTGGTTTACTTTTTTGACGTCCAACTTCACACTGACACTTCTAATGAGTTATTGTTCGTTACTATGGTATCGAAATATTTTGTTTATGCATGGAACTGGTCTAGTTTAACTAGATATCAATACATCCTCGTATACTTATTTTCTGCAAAATACTCTCAAGGGACCAAACAATGTTCACAAACGGTTCTACCGTACGTCATTGGTGATCGAACAAATTGTTCACTCCAGTGGAAATTGAACTCGGTTCTATTGAACGTTTAAAATTTATATATTTTTGTCAGGGTGGATATCTTAGAATGGTGAAATTTTCTGGAATTCCAATAACTCGCTTATTTTCATTACCCCAAAGTTACCAGTGTGCTTTGTTTGTATATTCGACAATTGTGATTTAAAAGCTGTCTAGAACTAATTTGTACTGTGTTGTTGCAAAAGTAAACGTTGAAATAATGGAAATATCTAAAAAATTTGTGAAGTCTACAAAATTTACTGCTGCAGAAGAAAATACACTGATTTGTTTTGTGAAAAAATACCAATACTTAGTTGAACGCAAAAAGACCAACAGAATAAAAGATAATGCTAGGATTAACCCTGCCTGTCAAAGAGTTTAATAGTATTTCTGGTAAATATCACAGAGACGTTAAAACAATAAAAAACCAATATGATAATGTTGAAAAACGTACAAAGCAATACGCTGGCCATAAAAAATATGTTAAAAGCACTGGAAGTGCTCCAGAAAAAGTTGTTGCTATCACAACAACTGATAATGATATTAGTTCATTTACTGTTCCAACCGCTATCAGAAACTGTCAAAAACGATCAAAGAATAACTGGTCATAGCTAATAACGTGTTTACTTTCGCGTAATTCCTATCACTGATTGCAACGTTCGACTATCCTCTGATCGTTTCTGACAGTTTCTGATTGCGGTTGGAACAGGCCTTATGTAGGTATCTTACTGCTTCCTTTGACAACCTTAAATTATTTATCATTTCACCTCATTAAAGGATTTAGGTGTTCCCTATAAGTTTTTGGACGTCTTTCGTTTGTCATAAGATGTATATGTTCTAAAAGATCTTCATTTTCAGTTAATTCTTCAAAAAAAAATCCATGTTTTGAACGTTTATTTGGTTTATTGTTCACTTTCGTTGATAGTGTATTATATAAATTAAAATGTTACAAGATGACGCTGGCTTTGAAAGTGAAAGCCTTTCCGTTCAACTGAACCAAAATCATCGTTGATCTCATGAACGGCTATTGTACAAGTGGGCCTAAAAATTATTTTATCCATGAATTATACGATGAGCGAAATTGTCTGAAAATCGGATAATTATCCTCACATTCAATTTGATGTATATTGATAAAATCATTCGGTAATACTATTTCAATTATGTTTATAATAATTACTAATGTACAGTACAATTAACAGTGGCTCCTGATTGGCTGGTTACGATGTCCTTTCTTTTAGTTCGCATATTTGTCGGGGCTCTTGTTTGCTTCTGTTGACTGTAGTCAAGATTAGGATTTAAATTTTAACATGTATGGTGTCCAATTAAGAATTTTCCGTTAATATTTTCGACCTCATTATGCATTCAGAATGGTAACATGGAGCATGTCTAATTTTAATCCATTGAATTGCGCCTGATGACGAATAGGAAAATTTGTCTTAAAAGTAACTTTTGCTATTCCTTATTATACGCCTTTGGAAATGTTTATAATACTAAATTTGATTCCGTACGGTTTTGTTTGAACACATATATACACAAGTTTCAACAAAGGAAGACCTACTTCATTATTCGCCTCAACTTCTATTAAAGTAGAGCACGAATAATATTATCCGGCTTAGATAATGTACGTAGAAGGGATGTGAGTTGAAGGAAGTTTTAGACCTGACAAATTGCTTACATTACAAGGGGATAAGTTTACAATTTTGGAAATTTGTCAAAATAAAATGATTTCTCCTTATTTGAGGAAAAAGGAAGAAATCATAAGGGCTCCAAGAAGAAGCACTATA
>CAJUYI010000135.1:425081-442447 GCA_910591695.1 Galerucella pusilla
TATATATCTCACTCTAAATGCATATTAGCTGATATTATCTTTTGTAACGGATAAAGGCGAAGTTAGGAAATTCAAATGTCAAATGTTTTTGACGTCAGATTCAGCGTACGGCCGCAATCTTTATTTTTTTGAAATGGCAACCTAGGTCGAGTGCTATATCACAAAGAACCTTAATTTTTACACTTTTCAAAAATGATAGCAATGTATCACTTACTCGGAAATTAACAAAAATATTAAAATTGTAATTTTAAACAAAACTAGATGTTACAGCAAATAAGTTAAACATTCATGTAAGGGGCTGTCCATGAATCACGTAACCAATTTGGGGGGGTTTCGATCTACGCAGGGTCACGTCGGGGGGGAGGGGGGTGTCGTAAACCGCGTTTCGTAGATTTTTTATTTTTGAAACTTGAGTTTGAAGAAGAAGATCTTGATTTGAATTTCGTAAATATTTCAGTAAATAGAGATGAGAATGCTGAGTCAAACTTGCCAGTAATTGATAACTTACATGATTGGCTTGTTTCGCCATTTGTACTGAACGATATATTCGAGCAATAAAGATGATATTAAAAGTCTACAATTATTTTTTTCAATGTAACATAACAAATTTGATTTTTAAGTGCTATGTAGTTTCTTAGGGGGGGGGGGTTGACCAAAAGGTACGGTAAGTTACATGGAGGAAGGGGTGGTTACGAATTGTCAAAAATAGAGCTACGTGATTTATGGACAGCCCAGCTCATAAATTGCAAATACTGTATCACATGAGTGTTCAAAATGATGGCGATTTGTTTGTTGACAATGATACAATATATCTTCGAAGCTACGGATAGAATCGTTGACCATTTGTAGAGTAATTCCATAGTTAGTCTGTTAACATAAACGCTACATTCTAGGTAGCCCTAGAGAAAAAACCAAGTGCTTTCAAGTCGGGGGATCTTGCCGGCCACTTTGCCAATACACTTTTGTTTTAGTGTTTTCTTGAACATAACCTTTTATCTTCAATAGTTGCACTTTCCGGTACTCTAAACCTTGAAATATCCTTCAAATTACCGTTTTCTTAAAATTTGTTTTTTAATCCCGTCACTGTCGATCTACTCATAGCAGGGCATTTATGATTTAAATCGGTGAAAATATGCTTCGACATTGGTTTGCGAACAACAACTAACATTAAGATCTTAATTTGCAATGTTTGCCCATAAATAATGATGTGCTTCACGTATTTCATGGCTACTATTGTTTTTTTGGTTAATTTTAAAAACCTACAAAGTCATCATTAATTAAAAATTTAATTTAGAAAAATAAAACTGATATTTTATAAGACATTTTCTATTACAGTGAGATTGCAATTATTTTTGGAATGAGAAAAAAATACGTTACTCTTCGTAGGTTGCCATTTCAAAAAATTCAAGATAGCGGCCGTACATTAAAAACTGACGTCAAAAACATTGCACACAAACATTTGCTTGCACTCTGGTGAAGTCTATTATCTGAACTTGCAATTATTCATTTGCTCTAAGCAATGTTTTTAATACTGACAACGATGATGATGAAAGTTCAATTTGGAAGATGTGTTTTTACACCGAAATATATACAATATTTTGGTACATATAAAATCTTCGACAAGTTTTAAAATAAATCATACCAGAAATAGTTTCTAATCAATTTAGTGACGACAAAAGTATATCGAAAAATACAAAATTTTACGTTCGATTAATACAGTGAAACCATCCCTCTCTCGCTCTTCTAGGTATAAATTTGCAAGCTTTTAGAAATACGGTCATATTACACTCGAATACATACATACGCATTTACCGGGAATAATTGGAACAGTCCATGTGCGTGATGAGGTAAGGGATGTTCGGTGGATGCTATATACGTCTAACGTATATTATACGTTGTTTGGAATTACATGCGGTGACATGATTTAAACTGGATTAAAAAGTAATAAAGAACATTTTATGTCAATAGAACTCGTATTTTCAAAGATCAATTCCAGTGTCTTTTACGTTAAACCAAAATATATGAATAAAATACTCTCATTTTAGAGTTATATTCTTTTAAAGATTAGATGTCAAGATTATGTAGCATTTATTTTCAATCCATTTGTGATCGGTTTTATAAAGTAGAGTTAAATATCTTAAGAAGAAAATTCAAATTTAGTGTAAATACAATTTTTTCAACTAGATCACACTTGATAGCTTGACGCTTCGATTTTTCGTAAAAAAATAAATGAATAATTTGTTGTTGCTCACAACTCGAACCGTCTGACCGTAAATATTCAGCAACAAAATAGAAACCGGAAGTTTAAAACGTTAAGGAACCAGTGAACCTACGAACCAGCCAAGCTAGCTTGACCATTTTCTTTTCCGATAAAAAATCTAATTGATAATATGTTGCAGCTCTAATCAAGCATTTCCAAAGTGTAGAGTCAGACAAGAAGGGTCACTTTAATATAATCCCCCAATGTTGTATTTCTTGCTTCCTATGTGATACTACTCTTCCTTATAGCAGGTTTTAGCTACTACTTCATTCTCTACCGTTACGATATAATCAGTGACGTATTCTGCTGATTTACGTTTGTCTTATATTAGTTGAATGTTACTTTTACACTTAACCTCAAAATTATAATCAATGACATAGTTGAAAATTGTTTTCAAAATATAACAAAAGTAACAAATAAAATGTACGTCTACATTAGTTAGGAGGTACATTAATGACGTTATAGAGCTCCGTCTCATTTATTTCATGAATAAGAGATTAATCTAGACAATGTATGACGTAACGGCAAAGGATGGTTAAACAAAGTATATACCGGTTTGTTTTGAAAGTTTTATTGAGCCTAACACCTGAGTTGTTAGAAAACTGTAAAACAATAATGTTGCTCTTAAAAGCGCTCTAAATGTGCCTCCTCTAAACATTCAAGAGTTAACAATAAATTTGGACAACTTTTTTTGTTATTTTCAAAATTAAATTGGAAAAAATTTTGAGATTTGTAATATAAATTTTAGGCATCCATGTAAAGTTTTTTCGAAAGTAAAGGTCAGTTTGTATGTATACCGACTTGTTTACACTTCCGGTTCCTATTTTTGTTTGACTCTTTACACTTTGGGAATGCTTGATAAGAGCAGCAACAAATTATTAATTAGAAAAAGAAGAGTTAAGCTAGCATGGCCGGTTCGAACGTTCAACTTTCAATGGATTCCAAACTTTTCCGACTTCCGGTCTTGTTGCTGACCTTTACGGTCAGACAGACCGAGTGGTGAGCAGCATACTAAATTTCAATTTTCTTCTATAGCATCTTGCAGCAACAAATGTTGTGGTATAACCAATAATTGGTTTTCACGATAGTTGCATATTTTCGTCTTGTCCCCACTAGCTTGATTTCTCGAGATCAGTTTGAGCAACAAAATCGATTTTTTTGGCAACTAATTAGCAACAAAACAAGCAGCAAATTTTGGCGTTTTTTTTTACATCGCTAGATTTTTAGACCCGAATTAAACATGGTTCGATTCGGGCCAGGAACCAAACTCCCTGAAAGCTTGGGAAAAGCCCCAAGTATCTTTCAAGCGGAAATCCACGCCATAAGAAAGTGCGCCCAGTTCAATATTGATAAAGGATACAGAAGACAAAGGATTATCATAATGTCACTGAGCTCTAGTGTAATCAGTTCTAAAATGGTGTGGGAATGCCTAGACAAACTCAATGAACTAGGCGAAAACAATATAGTCACCCTACTATGGATTCCAGGACACACTGGAATAGAAGGAAATGAAATAGCAGATGAACTAGCAAAGATGGGGACCGAAATACCTTTCTGGGGGCCTGAATCCTTTTGCGGAATTAGCCCCAATGTAATTTTGGAAGAAATAGGTAAAGCCGAGAAAAAGAGATCTGACCATTGGAAGGATCTAGTTGGGCTTATACAATCAAAGACTCTTCTGGGTGACTACTATCTGTTGAGATCAAATGAATGCATAAATCAAAGTAAAACTGCGCTAAGAGTTTTAACAGGGATCCTAGCGGGACATTGTCGCCTGAATGGGCCCCTGAAAAAGCTCAAAATAGTGGTCGAAGAAGAATGTAGATTTTATGGCATGGCAGAAGAAACCTCCATCCACTTACTTTCCAAGTGCACAGCACTTCAGAATCCTAGCACAGCACCTGGGAGATTACTGGATAGAAGAGCAACATTTACCTAAGTTGAAGCCTGCAGATATCCTAAAATTCCTCCGGGAAATAGGACTAAAGGAGCTACTAGTTTTTGAGACTCTCCTCAGAAACTAAGTAGACGTAAGGGGGCACAATAGATCATACATAGATACATACATACAAACATGGTACTAAGAGCCAAAGATTCGAACAGATTAATTCTTGGCCACCAAATATCGATTTTAGCCTCAGCCAATATGGGCAAGATGGCTGCCACAGTCTGTTTATCCTTTTCACAAATAACTGTAGCCGTTTTATTGAAAAGCTCGCTCGATGTAAATGTCACCCAAGTAAACATACTTATTGGTCATAGGCACGTATTTATTATTAAAAAAAATTACATTTAGGGCCGGTTTTACAAGAGAGATTTATACTAAGTATAGTTATTCTAGGAATAAAGTTATACCAGAATTTATACCTAGTTTAAAACTAGTTGGTTTTACGATGCTTTTTTACACCGGTATAGCAAATCTTGAAGTAAGAATTGCTATACCGATGTAAAAAAGCATCGTAAACCAACTAGTTTTATTCTAGGTATAAATTCTGGTATAACTTTATACCCAGAATAACTATACCTAGTATAAATATCTCTTGTAAAACCGGCGCTTAGAGTGACGGATTAACTGCATGATTTTAGTTTTCTTCAAATTAATAGTAAAGTTATTTAAAGCAATATACTTTTGTGAATATATTCAATTTTTTTGCTACAAAATGAACCTATATTAAAAAATATTCTCATGACTAACCTTTTTCTCCGTCAATTTCTCACATCGCCTCTGCTTGCATATCTGATGACTTTTATCGTTCCTACATGGAGCACAATCACCACAATTATCTTTTCTTTGGCATCCGACACATTCACCGCATCGTTTACGTTTCTTCTTCACCTGCTTATCGACGCTGCCGCCACTAATGTCCGTATCCATATCAATCGAACTGTTTACGTGCATTTGGTGAGTTTTAAAACCGGCCGTACTGGATATAGCAGCAACTTGTCCCGAATTTTCCGAACCTATGTCCATATTACTGGAAGCCCCGTCACTATCCACCGAACTTTCCAAGCTAGAAGCACGAATTTTCCTTCTTTCTTTTTTTCGAAAATCGTTGCGAGTCGGTGAGTTGATGTTACCGTTCAATTTTTTCTCAACGCCGTTGTACAAACCAACGTCACTGTTGGTATGGATTTGGGTCATGGGATTTTGAAACTGGGTAGGATGAAGCCCGACGTTTTGGATTTTTATAGAATCTTGTAGAGTAGCGAGTTTAATGTCAGGTTCTGATTTTAATACGGTTACCACCGTAGGAGATGAGATCAACTGATTATTTTGAATAATAGCGCCGTTTTGACTATTTAAAAACGTCGGATGTAAAGTATTGTTCAACGTTATATTAGTAGGAGGATGTGAGTACAATTGAATATGTCTTTCGTCCAAGAATTGTTGTTGTATGGAAGGGATTTCCCTAGCTTGGATAGGAGCAGGTACTAGAGGATAATTTCTCGTTTGAACGTTAACAGCACTTAAGGTGTGGAAATTAGAGTTTAAAGTCGTTAAACTGTGACTTTGTGGACTAGAAGAATTCGGCGAAACCGGTGTTAAGTTAGTAAGAGTGGTGAGTGTGGGTTCCGTAGTGGTGACGGCGTCGTTGAAAGATTGGAACTGGGATTGGAATGAAGGTAATTTTGAAGCAGCACCGTTTTGCTGAGCAAAAGCTTCTGCTAAAGTATTGACGGGAGTGGTTGCAGCGTAAGTGGACGTAGACGCGTCAATGGGTTTCGATTCCCACGGACGATATTGCGGTTGCGACGTTATTATCGATAAAGCGTTATCACCACGATCTAAAAGTCTCGCTTCCGTATAGTAGTCCCAATTTGATATGTCTAGAAGACGAGTATCACTAAATAATCGATCTGATACCGAACTGAAAGATCCACCTGAATCCATGTCCGCCGAGAAAGTAGAAAACGGAGGAAGATTAGTTCCCGGTGGTCCTTCTTGTACGGTAGAACTTGGAGTCGCAGGATTCGGGGGATACGATGGCGCTAGGGTGGTATAAGCTGCCCCTAGCCCATCTGGATCCTGACTCAGGGTTTCACTCATCATAGATGGTGGACATGGTTAACTTAAAATCATTTCGGTTTTTGATTTTTTTATGTTTTTTTATTTCGTTTATACTGTAAAAATATTTATAGAAAAATTGAAGTTCTTATTGTCATTATATGGTGAACCTGATTTTCGCTGAGATTGGATATATTTGTACTCTTTTATGTTTTTTTTTTGTACTGTTATGTTTCGTATAAAAATAGTACTTACTATTGTATTTTTAATCTTACAAAAATAATATCTGAAAAAAAAGAAAAAATACATTTAATACAGTTGAACATATTGATATTAAAAAAATTAAGGATTATGGTGCAGTTATATATGTAGATATGTAAAGTAACGCACTCTATTTCAAAAACAAACCATAACAATCAATGGGGCTGGTATAAACGGACATTTTCAGGAAAAAATTATTTAAAAAAGTTATCAAACGAAATATATATTATATTTAGGGTTGTGGATTTGACCGGTCAACTTTTTTTTTGTCAATTGACCAGTCAATTCACTGAAATGGATTGAAAAAATTAAATTGCAAAATGAGTCCATCCAGGAGCACATTGTAAATTGTATGTATAACTTAATAAGTATTTTATTTTTAAATATCAAAATATACATGAACAATATTAAAAATATTAAAATATTAACACAAAACTTTATAAACAAAAAATAGCAGACTCGGTTAATAATTTAAATTATTATGAGCGTAGTAATGATAGTTTTATATCATAATACAACTCTCGATAAACACCAAAAAGATGGTTTTTAAATATTTTATAAATTTCATTTGAAACTAACTGGTCAAATCTACAATAAAACTGGCGGGAACGAATCATCCGCTTTTCATTTTAACGCAAAATTTTTCGTGCTGCCGCCAGTCTTTCGGTCAAGTCAAATAGGTGTTGGTCAGTTGACGGTCAATTGACCATGCCCAACTCTAGTTTTATTAAATAACTCAAGAGATATCTGTTTTTAATTCGAAAAATTAAGCTTTAAAGGTATAAATTTAACTAAAGAAACACTAAACACAATGCTTTTATTTAATTATAACATATTCAAGTTCGTAAAAATTACAAACTGTCATATTATGTTGATTTAGCCAGTGAAAACAGTTCTTCAAATTCTATTGGCGTTTTTCTTTTCCAACTGGACAATATCTATGTCTAATTAGAAAGTTCGTCTTTAGTTTGGTTGCGATCTGAAGTGAAAGTTGCAGACGGTTTATAGTATATTGTGTCACAAAGGCAGAAAATGAGCTTTAGCAGCCAGAGATTACTAGAAGCACGAGCGAGCGTAGCCAATATCTCGGAGGTGGAAATTTGATATTACATTTTAACTACAGGAATAAATGGAAAAAGTAATTTTAGGAAAAAACGACATTTGCACCTTCTTCGTAAAACTAATATTTTCCGAGTTATCCGCGGTCGGAAGTAACAGTTTTCGACGAAAAAAATCGGCGTTTTTAAATTTTTTTTTCGTGAATAACTCGAAAAATATGCATTTTTTCAAAATTACAGTGGAAAGAAATAGTTATTTTTGTATCTAGTGTGCAAAACGCTACTTTTGTTATTGATAATTGAATGTTTAACGAGGCGAAGCCGAGTAAAAAACTTATTCGAGACCACCAAATTAGTTCGCGCAAACAATATTTATTCTATCTTTCTGTCTTACTGACAGAAGATATGATTTACATCAATAGTTACATCGAAACTGGAAAGGGGTGTCATTCTCATGTATTCATAAAGATTGTATAAATAATATGATTCTCAACTCGTATGGTGGATTCAAACAGTACACATTTAGAAATCATTCTTTGGTGATCACCTCAGATATCACTCGCCGAATTTTTTTCAGATCCAGAAGGAGGAACTCCCATTTATTTTGTATATATGGCAAGAGAACAAATGAACCTCGAGGGATACGATACTTTTGATAAGGCATTCACTATTGCACTATTCTTCATAATGAAAAGAAAAGTGTTTAACTTTATGAATAGGTTCAGAACATTCTGCATCTAGTTTTTTATCAACTTTTTTATTTCGTTTTGTACCTTGTGTTGATAAATACTAAAGAATATATAATTGTATTTACTTTATGTCTTCTGTTTTATTTGCACATTCCATTTGCATTTTTAAAGTGTGAATTCACACATCTTATGCTAGTCCACAATGTGAATATACATTGAATTGTAACAATACACTGGAAAATCACATATCTGTATTGTAAAAATACAGCAATTTTACATACTAAATATACATATGTAATATATTTCGTTATGTAATTCGGGGCGTTCTGTAATATTACATAACTAAACGTTGTTTACACGTTTAGTTATGTAATTTTACAGTGTATATTTTACCAGTGTAAATAAAATGCCTAATTTATTATGGAAAATAGTGTTGAGCTGGCTTGAAATGTGAAATTTCGGGTTCACATGACACCCTAGTGCACGAAGTATTTTGCGCACAGTGTCATAGTAACGTTAGAGTTCGAAAAAAAGTATATTGTTGTCAATGCGCAAACCTTGTCATTTCTTGACGTTTGTAGAGAAATTTATTTATTTATAGTTTTTCTATAATATGACCAATACGAACCGAGATACGGCATGTATAATTTGAAAGATTCGAAGTCAAATAACCGGAAAACTTTTGCATTTTTGGAGGAAAACTTATAGAATCTTTTTTTAAATATATAATTACGAAAAAAAAGGAAAAAAATTGAGCGACATGATCAAAAGGTATAGTAAATTCAATAGCCTTCTTGGTGTGCGTCATCGTTTGTGACGTACATCCGGGTTTTCGGTATGTCGTTTATTTTATTCGCTATTTTGACATATAGCTAACTTTAAATTTGATAAATAAAATCAACTGGATCTTATTCAGTCAAATTCGAAAAGACTATGAAATTGATAATTATCACCTTCTTTTTCTAACTGAAAATACTTGAGAACTTCCAAAATGCTGATGTTTTTTCGTGTATCCGGATATATTTTGGTATTATTTAAATGAAGATAACAATAAGATTGATATTCACTTTTCATAAATAATAATTGACCGTAAACAACAAAGTACAAGATGACGCACACCAAAAAGGTTATTATATGAACTCTACCTACCCCACTAATTATCACCCGAGTTATCACCCTTCTGTGATTCTTTTTAAATATATGTTTTATCAATACATTCAAGTTTGACCAATTTAAAATTGTTGATTTTAAAAAAAAAATTGGAGTTTAAAGAAAAAACCATTTTTTTCTAATTTTGACATATAAAGTGACACTTTTTAAAACTGATTGACATTATGAAACGTCTTACTTTTTGTAACTAGTTGCATAAAGTAAAATTTTTTGCAATTGGTGACGAAAAATGTATTTCAAAATTAGTGACAAAAAGAATTATTCTATTTATTAAACTGTTATAATACAAGTTAAAAACAAATTATAAATTATTAATTAATTACTATAAATATTGATAACACAATTATTGCAATGATTCAAATTAATTCCCGACGACATATTTTTTTCATTGCTCGAACTTGCTGTTATTTATATTTCACCAAATATTTCTTGCGCTTTAAGTTTTTTATTATTCATGGAATTTTCAACATATACCTCCGCAACAGAGGTAGATTTCCAGCCACCATATCTCTTTAATTTTAAAATATCAGCGCCACTGTCTGCTAGGAAAGTGGCAGAGCTTCTTCTGAAGCAGTGGCCAGTATATAGAACAGGATTTGAAAGACCAAGAAATTGTGCAATAACTTTTGGCAGACTGCTAAATGTGTTAATTCCCACAGGATTTCTGGTACATTTTCCATTCGCATATTTTACAAAAAATCTGTTGTGTTTAAGAACCTGGGCACGCAACTTAATATATTTTCTTAATATTTCAACAAGATTCGTATTTTCAATGTCTCCAGTGGTAATTGCAAACTGCCGTTTAACTTTTGTTTTTGAAGGTGGGATATCAACACGAAAATGGCTTCCTTCGTCTATAACATTTTCAACTGGAAGAAATGTTAATTCTGCTTTTCTGCATGCTCCTGCCATTCCAATTATCATTGCGACCTTAGCCATTAAGTATTCTTTGTCATCATCTTCCACTAAAAATCTTCTTTAATAAAAACTTTTGTCTTTTTAGCACTGTACCCGTCCGCTTGCCGTTTAATATATGCTACCAAATTTGTATATTTTTTAATATCAATATTCCTTTTCAGATTTAGTTCAGACCTTAACATTGTGTAAAGTGTCCATAATGTGGGAACTTTTAGATTTTTCTTACCCTCAAAATATGCAAGTTAAAATTTCTCATTAACATGTTTAATTTTCTTCTCATCACACCACGTAACAAATTTTTCGTATGCCAAATCATAAACTGTCTTTGACTTTTTGGGAATTACTGATAATAGAGCATTACCTGCTGCCTCTTCAATATCGCTTGGTAGCCCTTCAGAGTTTGAATCACTCATTTTTCAAAAATAAAACTAAAAATATATCAATCTCGCTAAAAACCTGACAACTAACATGAAGTAACAGCAACAAACTAAATTTATGTTCTCCAAATTTTTATCAATTATATTAAATTTATATTTTTTTATTACTTTCTTCAAAATTAGAAAAAATCTTGTATGCAATACGTTACGAAATGAAATTTTGCGTAACTTGTGAGTTTTTACGAAACTCACTTCGTTCGTTCCGCAAAAATCTCACGCGTTAACTGATGGCATAAATAGCTATTTCGCAATTTCGTATTTTTCACCAGTTTCTTAAAAATATCTCGGAAAACACTGATGATACGAAATAAAGTACCAAATTGTATCTTCTTTAATGTCTAAAATAAGGGCTGCTAAAGCGTTTTCCCCATGTATGACACACAACTGTTTTTTGCCTACCTATCAAACCAAAAAATAGGGAAATATAAATAAAATTTGACATATACTGACGGTTAATTAAAATATTCACGTGAAACGTCAAAGTCATCAAGTGGTGAAAAACTTAAAATACGTGGCGTTATGAATTTTTCGCCCTTGGGCTGCTAAACAATACTTTCTGCCCTATTTTTGGTTTTCCAGTAAGCTAGACGAAAAAATATTTCGAATCCTTTATTTTACTATTAACAAACTTTTCGAATTTCAACCACCATATTATTTAAAATTTTCTAAAATATTCCAAAAAAAAGGAAGTTCAAATTAAATTTTTCTCTCTAAATTCCTCACATAATAAATATGGCATTCATCTCGAAACTACATCCCTAATTTATCCCGTGCAATTCATCGCATCCAGCAACTGACCCTCAGTCTGTGAATGAAACTTTTCCCTTTCTTTTGTATACGTTTGCGACATTCGAACAGAAAAATAAGGAAAACTGCCCAAACAGTTTCCATTGTTTACATATAACGATCAAGTCTACGCTTAGAGAGAGAGAGAGAAGGAGATAAAAGCATCTCATGTGACGCAGCGAAAAGCGCATGAACACGTCACTGGCAAAAGCCACTACGCAGACGTGTTCGGTGCGTAACGCAACGCATTTCCTTGTTGCCGGTCAGGTCACGGTCGAAATAGACGTTGCCAAAATGTTTCTTGATACTTTCCCACGTTTAAATGGATCGAGGGAAAATTTAAATAAGTCTAATCAAACATTAAACAACGATTTATTCGTATTATTAAATGTTTTTTTTGTACTATGAAAAGATCAGTATTATGCAGGTTTCATTGAGATATAAAGGGATGATTAGAGGTTTGAAGTGGTGTCTTTTTTATTTGTTGTGACAATTTGGATACCGATTTTGAAATGAAATCTAATGAATAGAAGTGCAGATTATAAATTGGGAGAGATTGATTTATATTTTTCAGCGAAACATTTGAAAAACATTTTAAAAATAATGTTCATCTAAAATTTGTTGCAATAAGCTCAGAGGAGGATGTTTATTCTGTAAACTGATTTTTATCAGGGAAATTATTTTCAAAAAACGTGTTTTGAGTCACTGTAATATACTGTCATTCTTAATTGGATATAAATTTAAATAACATTTTATAAGGAAGATCCTTTAAAATTTGAAGCTAGGAAGTTCGCTCCAAATGGGAAACTTTTTTATTATCAATTTTAGAAAAAAAACTTATTCCCGATAAAAAGTTCTGCATGTTCTAAAATATAAAATACAATTATCAGGTATCAATTTTTTCTAGTATTATACGAGGTTTCTCAAAAAATATGAACTTTACTCAAGAATAAACTACCTTTAAACTTGACAATATCGAAAAATGTTATAAATAAAAGTTGATTAGAATTGAAAACTAAGTTCAAAGATACGATTTTATCTATTTATATGAAAAAAAAGTATTATTTTTTGAAATGTATTTCTAGATACAATAACAATGCAGATTTTACTGTTGTTACGTGTAATATAGCTCTGACAAATGTTTGATAGCTACAAATATTTGACAGTAACTGTCAGAACGCGTTAGAATTTTACGCAAATATGGTAGCGTTATTAAGAAAATAGAAACAATATTAAACAAGTACAAAACCTATTTTTCCAATGTAAATGGATGCAATTGCATATTTGAACGTAGTTTTCAGTTCTGATAAACTTTTTTCAATAACATTTTTCGATATTGTCAAATTTAAAGGTACCTACTTTACTCTTGATTTAGATTCAGTTTTTTGACAAACCTCGTATAATACTGAAAAAAAATTGATATCTGATAATTTTATTTTAGATTTTAAAAAATGCAGAGCTTTTTATGAAGAATAAGTTTTTTCCTAAAATTGGTAATTTAAGTGGACAACTCATAAAAATCTTCATACATTTGAGTAATCATCTTTGGCTATGTTCTTATTTAATCTTTTTTTAAGCTAAAATCTATCGAAAAATGTATACTTATTTTCAAAAGAAAAGAGTTTTGAGTTATTTTTCACACATTGTGGCTAGCACTCTTCGTTGAAGATCCATTTATAGAGTATTTTATAGGAATCTTTAATTAAGTTTTAATTAATTTTGCTATGTTTTTCTTTAATCATTCTTTCAAAACTCACTATTCAACAGAAAATTTAGGAACTCATATTCAATTGGGCATTTTGAATAATTTTACAAATATTCTGACTCACATTCTTATTTAAATTTTATAAGAACATTCATAAAAAAAAATAATGTTAGGTAATACAAATTTCACTGTACTCCGTCAAAATTAAAAAATGCTGTAGGTATAACGTGCATTTATTTATTTCACGTTACACGAAATTTGCAGTTTGGCAACGCCGCCGCGAAGTTACTTTCTGTTTCACTCTCGCTTTTCCTGCAAAATTTCCAGCAGTGACTGTACATTGAACGTTGTTACTTCGGTGTGATTCACTATCGAGAAAATCGATAATTAAAAAACATTTCAGGACCATCGTTTATATAGGAACACTTCTGAAAAACTAAGGCCATGACACCCTCCAGAGATAAATAGATAAAAATAAAATGAGTTTTCGTACAGCGTTGCGAAAAAAGTCAAGATAAAATCTAATTAAATTACCTAATTCATTTCTAAAAATTATTAAATCGTTTGGGTATGGGACTTTTGGGAGTAGTAAAATCAAGTGAAGTCAAATCGGGTAATAGCATTATTCACACGATCATAACCCTTCGAAAAATTAATCCCAATATTGCCAAAGGAAATTCTGAATATTACATTACGTCTTTTTTGACGAGCTTTTTCTAATTTTTGTTCCAGTCTAATTCCGGAAAATTTCCGATTCAATTTCTTAAGGGATTTCTTAGGAAATGAGGAGGAAGATTTTCGAAGACCAGAGTTTATGAAATTTAGGTATTCTCAATTAACGTCGTTTTCAGACAAAACAATTTGCATTGAAAATTATCCAGAGGTTATTTTTATGAAGTTGCTACTGCTAAAAATGGGATGATATTCACAGTTGATTTAACAAAAATGCAACAAAATATGAAATATAAATTCTTGTCACAATATGGATTTCCATTGTACAACGTCAAAATTGTGTGAAAACATTGCACTAGCTTTATATTAATTTAATTTAAACCGACATGGAAAGAAGCAGCTATATTAGCAAAAGACACCTAACGGTAAAAGGGTGTATGATTATATATATATATTAAACCGGCCTTATCCAATTCAAAAAAACTTTTATCTCTTAGCAGCTTCGCTAATGAGGTACGAAGCTATAAAATAAAAATCAAATTCCACCACCCTTGGAAGGTACAGTACGAACTAAGATCAATGGTAAAGCGGGAATATTTTTTGTTTACCAATATTTTGGACATTAGCTAGGTATAAACAATAATGTATGGAGAATAAATCGGCTCATTTGTACCTACGATGTGTTTGGAAGAGGTTTGTTTTGTAGAATTTATTTGGATATTTTGATACTAAATGTCCGATTTGTAGAATCTGTCTGATAAAGATAATACTCTTCTATATCAGATTGCCCAATGCTGTTACCTACTAACTACTTCAGATCAAGAGCAGGACAAAATATCCTGTATTACTTTTGATCTAGTGAAATCGATTGAAATTCAAAAAAGTCGTGTAGTGTTATTAGGTAAATTTTTTATTAATTTAATGGAATAGAAAACGTTGACTTTGTCATTATTAACAATTGTGAAAATGTAAATATTTTGGGATGATTTTTAAATGCTAATATATTTATAAACATTTAAAATGCATTTTAAATACACGTAAAAAATATTTTTGTGGTAAGCAAAATGGACTTCTTCAAAACACCCTGTAACTATTATTCATAAACGTATAAGTAGTACTTAAATAAAACAGCACATTGTTTAAAATTTATAAGACTTTTTTTTCTTAATGAATTGCGAGCTCTTTAATATTAACTGAAATATAAAAAATAGACTTTATATTTATTTTACTGAAAATAAATTCTATTGCAGAAAAATAATAGAAGCTTCAATGGCTCATTTAAAAATTAATTTAAGTGACTTTTATAAATAGTAATTTATTCACAAACATTACAACGGCATTTTAAATATCCGTAAACAAAAAGGTTTTTAGTATGCAAAATTTACTTAATCAAAACACCCTGTAACTATTATTTATAAACGTATAAAGTATACATATGAATTTGTAGTTTTTAACTGAAACTGTAAAACAACAAATTGTTTCAAAGTTATAACAATTGTAGAAATGTAAATTTTATATATAAAGAATTGCGAGCGCTTTGATATATTAACTAAAATATAAAAAATAGAGTTTACTAAAAATAAATGATATTGCAGAAAAATAATAGTAACTACAATGGCTTTTTTTTTAATAACTTCAATAAGAGAGCGTTTTAAATAGTAACTTATTTATAAACATTTAAAAAGCATTTTAAATATCCGTAAACAAAATTAATTTTATTAAGACACCCTGTAACTATTATTTACAATTTGTAAAATATCCCTCTTAGATAAATGAAAAAAATTACCATTACACATCACTGACCAAAATCCTTCTGAATATTTTAATACAAAATCCAACAAACCATGTGTAAATAAAAAAAATGCACGCACTCTCGCACACACCAACCGTAACGCACGTTGAGTTCAACTAAGACTCGCTCCGCACGTCTCATGATACGTTTTTGAAGCTTTTACGTCTCGCGCCGTATTTCACATCTGTCGTGCTTTTCGACCAATCGCAAAGCTCATTCGCGACGAATGTCGTCGGCGAAATTCGAGCGCGAAGCTCGGGTGGTTTGGCGAGAGCTTTTTTCACGATTTTACCACTCAAAATCTTCGATCTGAGAAAGTCGAAGCTTTTCACATAACACAGTAGCGGCTGTTACTTTCACTGAATGCGCTAACTTATAGACAACTTTAGAAAACTGCCGTCATTAATCACGATTGTCGATTTAGATGTCGAGAAATGTATAGAGTGAATCAAAATGAACTTGAGTAGTAAGGATTTATTTTTTTTGTTAAAAATAAGCAGTTTGTTCCATTGGGAATTAAACCACAATGTTTTTAAAATATACATATACATATATACCGACTTTTGTATAAAGGTATGCAAGAGAAGTAATGGTATATAGGTTGGACCGTGAAATATTTAATTATTATTACGGGATATTAATTGAAAATAAAATAATGCAAATGTGTTGTGTGGAAGGTGGTAAAAGTAGAGTTAGGTACATCAGAATAGTAGTTTGTACAACTAGTGCGAAAAGTGATTTGCGTACAAGTTGTACACAATATTTTTTCTTCAACCACATTTATGAATAAAAGAAATACAGTAATTTATATAGTTATTTTATTTAAACTTTAAACATAAAGTACTTACAATATGAAAATAAATAGAAAAATCAGTTGAATGTATAATTGTAAAATTTTAACAATTTTGTATTAAAACCTCAGGTAACAAATTTTCGGTAGCAGTTCGAGCCTTTTCTGGAGGAGTAGTTTCAATGTCGGAATTGGACAACTCAAAAGATAAATTATTTTGATCTTGGTTCATAATTCCTAAAATAATGCTCAATAGGTTAATTTTTTTATTATTGATAAATAAGAAATTCACTATTAGGTTGGATTGTCAAAAAAAGTTGACAGTTCATAGGTCATAGGTAGCTTTGTTTGACATTTCGTTGCGGAAAAATGCCATAGCGTGTACTTTTCGCATTACTTTTCCAACGGTTATCAAACAAATTTTAAAAGGCCTGCTTTGCGGATGAAAATTTGTGTAGAAAAGCCTGTTTTGCATATTGGTTGTAAGGATAGATATTTGTGTTTCAAGAGCAGAAAGTCCACCGTGTCAAATATCAAATTTTTCTTTCGTATAGGTACGAGGTTTGTCAAAAATATGAGTTTTACCCAAGAGTAAAGTACCTTTAAATTTGGCAATATCGAAAAATGTTACTAAAAAAAGTTGGGTAATAATTTATTATTCGCCAACAAAATAAATACGATCCTGTCACGGCTATACTGCTTTATTGCATGTCATTATTCAATCTCAGATCAGGTCAGTTTCTCAGCATATTGTAATATTTATTGTAATATTTGTAATTTTGTATTCCTTTAGTTTTTTCAGAAAATTTTAGTTGTAATGCC
>CAJUYI010000135.1:457447-506454 GCA_910591695.1 Galerucella pusilla
TGCCACCATCATTTCCAGCACTATGGCGTACATTTTTTCTTGTGCAGAAAAGCGCAGTGGAAAAGTGAAAATTTTATTTTTCACCCCCTGAAACCGTGATATGAAACTGTACGCCGTTTGTTACATTTGATAGTAGAATCATGGGAGATCGGTCCAGACTCATGACGTTCAAAAATAATCGTTCGGAAAATCTAGGAAAATTTTTAAAAACTCTTTTCTTTTAAAATATTAAATAACTACACTATACCTTCGATTAATTTCCATAGTTTTCACCGAAAAAATTAAGCTTATCACAAAAATATACAATTTTTATACCTAAAGTGACGTTTCTGGATATCGTTCATGAACGGCGATTTCTAACGAGAAATTCGTTAGCATTTTGGATAAAGAATAACATTTATCGTTCGTAAACGATATTCGTTCATCAACGGCATCGTACATACTTACAGAATAGACCCCTAAATATGATTTCTCTGAAGATTTGTTAACATTTAGAAAAAAAAAAATATATATATTCAGTATATATTTAATCACAAAAATATGGGTAAACAAATCATTCAATAATTATATAATCAAGAACATTTTAATGATTACAATCAATGCCTATTGAAAATGGCAAATCCTGTGGAGGCCAGAAATATTACGAAGTAACCGATTCCAGCAATATTAGTCACTGCTCCAGACGGTGTTGTTGCAGCCTCATCGTCTGCTTGTATTTGCAAGATCAACATTGAGCAGATTAAAAATATTATGAAAACGGCTGGGAAGCTCATGGTATCTCTGAAAAAATATATTATGAGAATTAGATGAGTATCAGATTTTTAAAATGTTGGGAAGCACTACATGAGAAAAGTTTCACCACTAACATATGCGAATACTGTTATTCCAATGCGACATCACTAAATATCTAGAAGATATTGACATTTTCGATACTTGTCAGATTTGAAAATTCCAGCAGAAAATTTTTAAAAAATATTTCAAATTAATGTAAAAGGATCAAAAACTGAGCAAATCTCGATGTCATTTGAAAAAAAAATTCTAAAAAATATCCAAAATTCACATAACTAACTACTAATATTTAACTATTAATTGTATAAACACAAAATATTCAAAATATCTAGTCAATATAATTGATTCTTATAAATTTCATACATGATTACCACCAAATATTAAACGAAAAAACTTTTTAAATTGTATTTAAAAAGCAATTTTACTCACATAGATTGGCAAAATTCGTATCTCACAAATTTCTTGACAATTCTGCTTGTTTCTCGGATCAGCAAATGTTAAATATGTAACTATCAACAACCACAATTTGCCTGGGCTACAGAAACATTGGAATTAATGTCATAGATCTATAAGTTTATCGCCTCTTTATTTTATATTGAGTATTAAATTCTATGGTGTTGATGATATCAACGTTATCACAGAACCCACTCACACAGAAGCGACACCTTCGGTCTTATAAAAAAACATCCTCCATTACAGTCTATATATTATCTAAGGTACTGTCATTTTATAGTGTGTGTTCTTTTATGGCCTTGGTTTTTTACCAATTACAGGGCTGCTTTCGAGAAGCTGGTTGTTGGTATGAAAATTGTTTTAAGGAGTGGGGGTAAAAACTCACTTCGGTGTGCTAAACTCGCTCTAGGTTTTCGAACGGTGATGGAGTGTTTTGTTTCAAGGTTATGTTTGTTCGGTTGTTGACAACTTGACAAATCAAATTGAAAATTCATCCATTCAAATATTTGCCTGAATAAGTAAGTTTCAGGGAAACTAGAATATTCACTTATAAAGGAACATAGGAGCGAGTTGCTTATCAAGTTTGTCCAAAATTAACCAATTGCCATATCACAGAGTACACCATCTGGTGTACTCTGTGGCCATATCCTGCTCATTTTCTACCGGAATATGTCTACCTTTTTCCAATGTAACGTTCCATACTTTTCCTTTTTTCTAATTTATTTAATAATTGACATATCGGCAGAATAAATTCAAATGCTTAAGCTGTCATAATATGTGAGTTTTTTGTCAGCTTAAATTTTATGGTTGAAATAATACCCTTCTTGATAAATGATAATTGACCGTTAACAACAAAGTACAGACCTGTCGAGAACTGTCAGTGTGACAGTAGAAAAAGACGTAAGACACATTGCCGCTACGAAAGTTACGCCTTCATAGTATTTTGAACTCGCGATTGATAGGTTGCGCTTTCGCGTAATCTAAACATCAACCAATCAAATTTTTGTAAGTCAAAGATTAGGGTTAACGTTTGTAATACATTTAAACGGTTCATTATTGTGATATTTTGACTAGGATTAATCACAGACCTACCATTTTTCCATTTCTTCCAACGTAATGTGTTAGAAGTGCATGACGCACACCAAGAAGGGTATTATTTCAACCATACCCTAGTCGGGACTAGAGTTTTTGGTGCGCGCACCAGTATGTGTCAACCATCTTTTCGAATGCTACAGCACCGTATCATTTTTATATACACTCCGACTTTTCGAACGGCCACTGTGTGATTTTTATACGACCCACCAAGTTATCGAACGCACCCCCACTATAATTTTTATCCATTTTCCGGGTTATCTGTAGAATTTTATAAGGTTAATTGCTTACATTTTCAGACATTTCTCACTTTTTATTGGTTAGTAAAGGTTGTTCTTTTTCTTTCAGTTTTTTTCCGATTCACTTATTATAATTTATTCATTTTTATCCTTCTCTTTTCATTATTTCCAAATGTTTATATGAACTATAATATATGAATTATAAAAGAGTTTTCGAAAACGTACATATACTGAGACGGTAGGGCTAAGTTCGAGAACATCGCACTAGTATGAAAATCATTTATTTTTGTGTCCGAGAACTCTTAAGCGTCTTCTTGTTGTGTACTCCCCCACAGTCCGAGAACTCCTTAGAGCGACACTCAAATTACACCAGTCCCGACTCGGTTAGAAATCGCACCTGTCAGTTTGGTTTGAATATTTTGTGGCTAGAATTTAGATTGGTGTGTATGACTGAATGTTTTTTTTCTCAGGAGCCGTCCCTTCGCCGGTACCACCTCAGCCTCCTGGGCTTATTCTGGATACTCCTAGTGTTCTGATTACAGCCTATCCAGCCAATCCGTTCCCTGTATTAGCTCATACAGGTTCTTTGCTGGTTGGTTGTAGAAGTCTTCTGGAGTCATTTGGGTTCTGCCATACAGTTTCTGCCTTCTGTGGTCCAGCGACTCACAGTTGCATAGTATGTGCAGAGCTGTTTCGGTATCCTTTTTGCATCTTCTGCATGTGAGGTCTCCGTTGTAAAGCCCTATTTTGTTCAGGTGCTCCTTTGTGGGAAAGTGTCCCGTAAGTAGCCCCGTAAAGGTGCGTAGTTTGTTCCTGCTCATTTAGAGCAGTTCTTTCGCTACTTTTTCTGATAGTTCTTTTATGAATTTCTTCCCAGTCAAAGATGTATTTGACTGGTCGTATTCTTCCAGTGTTTATTGTGTTGTTCTTTCAACCATTTAACCATGACCTCGTTAAGTATCTGGGGATCCCACAGCAGGTTCGGGTCCGTTCATCAGAGTTGACGATCCTACTCTTGCGAGTTCGTAAGCTTTTTCATTGCCTGCGATTCCTTTATGACCTGGGACCCACTCCAGTGTTACACTGTTCCGAGTCGCCAGTCTTCTAAGTTCTTCGCCGCATTCCCATACTAGCCGAGATGTCACCCTATAGCTCTGAAGTGCTTTAAGGGCGGCTTGACTGTCACTGTAGATCCTGATCTGCCTGTTGTTGTGGGCTCTCATAATATCAGCCCTTGCACATGCAAGTATTGCATAGACCTCTGCTTGAAATACAGAAGCGTATTTGCCAAGCGAGACGATCCCTTCATATTTGCTCGTCTTGCTGTATATGCCCGCTCCGTTGCCGAGTTCATTTTTTGATCCGTCGGTATACCAGATCAGTTCATATGCTCTACTAAGTGGTGGTGCGTTCTCTTCCTCAAGCTCCTTTCGATCTTTGATGACAATCTCGAAGTTCTTGCGAAAGATATATTTGGTGGTCAAGTGGTCTGTTGACATTTTGAAAATGTCATCATCCACATGCATTATCTCTGTGCGTCCTCTCCCATGTGCCACATCATGGTCTGTTCCTTTTAAAAGTCGGGTTAGTGCTGCCCTTGCTTCGCACATTATGACAATGTAGCGGAGGAAGGTCTAGCATTGTCTACAGCGCCGCTGTAGGAGTAGTCATCATTGCCCCTGTAATGCCAATGCATGCAAGTCTTTGGACCTTGCTTAGTTTTAGCATAGCAGAGGATTGTCTGATCTTTGGCCACCATACCAGAGATGCATATGTGATGACTGAATGTTTATTAAATTTTTAATTTAAAAATAAATTAATTTCCTTCTCCTATTCAAATTTAAAATATTATTAAGCTTATTTGTGGTAGATTGGCGTGCCTAAAGGGTTTTTAAAATGTTTCTGTTTAAAACTCTTGGCGCCAGATTAATTAATTTTAGACCTAGGCCAGTTATAAATATTCTAAAATGCATCTGAAACTCCTTAAAAGTACTTATAGCTTGGAATAGCTCCTTCAAAGTAATCTTTACACCTTGAATGTGTTCTTTTCCGCGGTTGCAACTTTGACTCAATTTGGGATATTAAAGACATTTCCATTTCATTATCCGACTCGCTTTCTGAGTCGGAATGTACCTATCCCTTCAAGCAACTGTTTTCCCAATGTAAGCGCAATCAATGCGGCGTTTTTTATCCATATTATCTACTTTACATTTAAAATCGAAAAACTTGAAAGTTGAACAATAATATTTAAAAAAGTATGGTTATAGTTAACAACCATAAGAAGGTAAATCCGTTCGATGGAGCGTCGCTCTACGATCGCACTTTACCCCCACCAATCAAGTGCAAAATTTCAACCAGTGTGACGTTCTCGAACTCACCCCAGCGGTTAACATAAAAAAACATGCAAAAATCCTATGTTTTAAGGGGTAGACCATAACTGTCATTCTTGTCAGAAAAACCACTTTTTGTTGGCCACACTGACCTTAGACTGAATTCCTCTCCTAGCCGCACGACTATTTTGACAGATAAATATATAGTTTACGAACCTCCTGCGTCCCAACGGTAACGGTAACACATGTTTTTGTTTGTTACAATATTATTTGATTTGTTGCTGCTCGCAAAAGGCGTTTCAAAATTTAAAAAACGTTTCACAGTAAATTTTCAGAAATTTCAGTGAATTATGACCCATTTTGAGGGATCTGCATAAGGGTTGTTTGCCAAAATTTCAGTTGACAAAATCTGATTGTCTTCCTCAGAGAACCGAATCCTATGAGTAAAGCGGAGTATAGCAGATTATAATATGTGGCTAGAGGTTGGATCGCACCTGCATGTCGGTATTTTCTTTTTCGTTAGCTTGTTGATCGTTTGCCGAAAACCGTTGATCAAGTTTGGGATTCAATAACTCGGGATTAAATGGTTCGAATTGAACGTTCACAACGCCAAAAGTTGTGTTTTTCCAAGTTCTTCAAGTGGGTTTTTTCAGATTTCAATTAAAATAGAAAACCGCGCAGATATCTTAATTGTTACTGTAAAATTTTAACCACTTTTTTAAACTAATGTCTGAGTCAGTTAAACCGAAAAAAATGTTGATTAAATCATTGCATATGATAGCTGTAACCTTCTAGTATGTGTAAAAACATTATTTTAAGTTTAAACAATTTTTTGTGGCATAAGTCCTTATTCTAACAATGTCTATTTTTTTACTAAATGTTTAATAACAATTAGATTACTCAGCAACTGAATAAGATATCGAAAGCCGCTTTTATTGCTTTCAGTTCATGAATAAATAACGTATTATATATTATGGGACAAATAATGATTAACATTGATCCATAAATTGCATAAGTATTTAGCGTCTGGAAAACAGCTATTTTTTCAATTTTTTTTTTACTTATTCATCCGCTGTGGCTGCAGGGATGGTAGTTTTTACATTTTGAACCACGGAATTTTATAGCAAATTTCACGCTTCCTAACTTTGTTTCCATACATATGCACGATAAACTTAATACTTTTCAAGTAAAATTAGAAAGCATGTTGAAAAACAAGCCCATTTTTGGTTGTTTTGGCTATAAACTGTTATTGTGCAATTAGCACAGCCTAAAAACCGGTGGAGGCAACGGATTATCATTAACCATGATATTATTAAGGGATTCCATCAAAAAACTCGCCTACTGCTTTCACATCCATGTTTTGATAGTTTTTGGCCTAACCCGACTGGAAAAAAGTTTCTATCAAGTAGTTGAATTACACTACTCCTAACAATTATCACATTGTGAAAAGTCTATAACACACTTTATTCATAAAATTGGTAAAATTTTTGATTGGTTGACCTGAAAATTATTAGTTTGTTGAATTAAAGACATAAACAATCCCAATAGATGTCTAACTAGACATTTAACAAGGCTAAGGCGTAAGGCACATTCACTCTTACTCTATCAACTGAGGTGCTTTTGCTCAAATATTTCAAACAGTATATAAACCTAATACAAATTAATTTGCACCAACTCTTGATTATGAGAAAACTATTAATATTAACAGTTGCCTAATAACTCATCAAACCATATTCCCAACTACATGGAAGTCAGTATCTAATAAATATCTCGATTTTCTATTTAGGTAACATATTATATAGGTACAAAACTAAATTTAGTATCTTTAGCAAATAAATTATAGTAATAACACATTGTTCTATGGAACAAAGTTATTAAATGTGACCTTGTCTTCATTTGATTGGTAAGACTCCTTTTCTCGTAAGAAGATCCCACTTGAAGTTGCAGTCGTATGTCAAAATCAGTAGCGTAACCCAACAAGTTTTTTAGGAGGCACGGTTTTAGATCAAATAAAACACACAACACACAGATAAACTAGCTAAAAATATTCAAAAATCAAAAATATTCGACAGTAAATGATTGCTTCAAACACAATCTCAAATGTCAATAATGAAATAGCTGTCGACATGAAACATAGCTTTTCAACTACTTAACCGGAAAACTGATCATATGAACACCAAAAATGGGGCGGAAACTATTGTTTAGCAGTCCAAGGGAGGATAATCTATAACGCCAAGACTTTGACTTTGACGTTTCACATGAATTTTCCAATTAAACGGCAGTGTATGTCGTAATTACCTTTTATAAGTCTCGATCTGTTCATTCCATGTATTTTGTTTCCCGTTCATTGATATACAGAGGCTTTTTTTCTATATTTTTTACTACTTGTCTTATTTCTTCTTTATTTCTCGCTAATACAATGAGGAATAAAATAGTTCATGAAATAAATTTATTAGCAACGAATTTTGTAACTAAATACACTTCACTTAAAAATATTTGACTCTTGATTACACCTTCTATACCAGCTTTGTACTTATTCTCTAATAAAACGTTCAATTCAAAAACGATATCAGGATTCTCATCCATGTAAGGTGTTTTTAATAGCTGATCAATCAATTTTAATTCTCTCGTCGTCAAAGGTTGCGTTTTCATATCAAACTCTTTAATTTCTGACGGGTAGATTCCTAACCATTTGGCATTCGGTACAGCAAGATGTTGTGATACGTGAGCGTTATGCTAAAAATGAAATCATTTATTCAATATTTTCTTTAAACAAAATAAAGTTTTAAATTAATTTATCTCGACAACAGGATGGGTAAGAGCCATGCGAATAACGGCACATAGGCATGACGAAACTTACACCGTTAGAACAACTAAAGGATTAAGTACTTTCACCACTTTTGGTGAATATAATGTGGTTGATTTGAGCTGTAGGTTAAATGATAAAATAAAGTTGCTTTTATAAATAGTAGGTTAGATTAGGTTAAATAGGCTTTTCTGGCAATGCAAAAGCACAGAGTACACCATCTAACAAGAGGCGAAAGAAAGTAGTTTTCGTGATCGCAAATTTGTGTGCACATGCGTGAATTAATTAGTTTACCTGTCAATGTCAAGTCGTCACTTCCGTTCATTCCTCCTAGTTCACCGTGTAATATTTTGAGGTTAGGTTGAAAATGAGCTACATCTCATTAGACACATGAGATGAATAATAAGGTGTTCCTTTGTTAGTTGTTGAAAAAAATATTCCATAGACCTAATTGGAAGGGATGTTCATCAACACTACTATTTTTCTTAGTGTATTTATGGTTTTACTTTGTATCGATACTCGTGTTACTTTTCTCAGTGTATCAGGTAGTTTTTGTTTCAATGCCTCGACGTATTTCCGCTAAATATCGTGTAAGTCCGACTTCAAATGAACCGACAAAGCTTTCGTCTCTTGTTAGATGGTGTACTCTGTGGCAAAAGAGTTATAGGAAATTTGGGGAATACGACCAGAGGTGGTTTACTGGCTTTACGATTGACGCTAGGATTTATTGATAGAAACATCAGAAGAGGATATACCGGACAAAAAAATTAAATATTCACGGACAGCCAGGCTCTGCTTAAACCTATCAGCAATAGAGCAACTAGGTCTAAACTGTTAAAAAACTGTAAATAAGGAAACTTCATGGTTCCTTAACTTTTTAGTGGGATCACAAAGGATTGCACAAGATAGGAAATCGGGAATTTACTAGATAAGCAGCACCAATTCAAATGGAGGTAGACACAAGGTAACCATACCATACAAAAAGTTTAAAGTATAAGGTAGACAAGGAACTCTCAACCAGGCTATTAAAACTGGGTAAGAGATATTTGAAGACAGTTATAGACCTAGTCACTTGCAATCTGCCCAAAATGAGAAAAGTGAGTGGACCAATGTGCAGAAAATGTGAACAAGTGATGGACATCTACTCATATACATACTTACAAGAACTCAGACGGAAATACTTTGGAGAGGAGATAATACAACCATTACGACTACTCAAACTAGGCGCATATATAGAAGACATTAGGCTTCTGGAATGGAAGTAGATAATACGAAAAATGGTGCAAAGGTTTAGTTTAAGTACGTACAATGAATGAATGAACATTGACACAGCTACATTATTCAATAACAATATTATAGTTTGGCAAGTTTATCTGAAGCTACGGGGAATCGGTGAGAGGCGAGGCATATATGTCATAAACGTACAAATGGCGTACGGTACCTATTTTACCAAGTAAAACTGAAAATACAAAGGTCACTGACAATTCCAACGCCACTGGATAAATCAATATCAGTAAAGGAAGTGAGAGGGAAGAACACACGCACGCGCTTGCCAATAAGAAGTCAGCTCTCGATAAAAATCACCAATTATGTAATTCGGGGGGTGTGGTAATTATGGTTTTCGTACAATGCTGCCAGAGCTTGAAGAAGCTCATAACAAATTTTAAAATTCATAAATTGAAAAAACAATGTCAATAGAAAAAATCCAAGGAAACAAGCACATCAAAGAATTAACGTTTAATCATATTGTTGATATTGTTAATGATAGAAATTCCCTTTTCTAATTATTATCACTACATATTTAGCACTTGAGCTTTTCCATAGTTAAACGTGGCAATATCGAATGTTTTCGACTGCATTCCTTTCACGGCTTCAGATAAACTTGCCAAAGTATAAAGCCTCATACTTTCCAATTATTAGTAACTGTCAGTTTTTGGAATTCTGAAATGATTTTAATGATACATTAAAAATCAAATCCATGACTTTAACGCTAATTTAAGCTAAATATCACATCAATTTCATTTGTTTTTGACATAAATATCAAGACTTTGTCATATGAAAGCGAACCCGAAGCCCGGCAAGGATTGAGCAATCAAAAAAGGCTGTTCTTAGCCTGGGTATCAGGCCAGTTGAATCTCAAGAGTAGTGAAGACTCACTAGCTTGAGAACCATTTGGAATAAAATCTTTCAGTGGTATAGGGAAAGCTTTGAAAAAAAAACCAATTTTTGGATAAAAAAGTCTTGAGAATAATGTAACAATGCCCAAACAGTTCTTCAGACCACCGAGTACTTACTAAGCCAGAATAGGCGAAAAATAAGGATCCTAATTGGGCTCCTGTCAGGGTACTGCAGACTAAACAATCACACGAACAACATCGGATTGTCAGCTACAACCAAATGCAGGTTTTGCCAAGAAAATACAGAGCCTTTACCATGTTTATAAACTAAGAAGCAATTTGAATTTAAGCTGTCATTTGTGCTGCCTAGTTATTGGTCAGATTGCCGTCCATTCCACACAACTCTTTTGATACCACTGACAACGATATTTGTCAGTTTTGTATTGTGTACACCTTTTTTTGCGTTCGTTGTTTTATTTTCTACTAAGTACTATATTCCAACCAAGCTAAGTGCTATTTTTATTATTCATTCAGTTTTATAAACAAAATCCATGCTGGTTTTTTCTTGTCAATAATAGAGAAATCGGGCAAACACGAATAGGGCGATACGCTAATTACATTCTGCGGCTATTTTTAAATAGCGGATGTACGTAAATATGACTTTAAAAGAGAATTCGCGCAGAGCAAATGTTTACGTCTAGCGATAAGTCAGCGTAATTTTTATTCGGGTATTTTCGTTTTGACATTGACACTTTACACTTTATATTTTGTACATTTTTTTGATCAGTTTAGTTAGGTTAATTTTGCAATATGGAACAAGAGTTGCAGTTTGCAATTTTAGCTGGGGCGGATGATGGTGCTATAGATCATAATAAATAATCTTTTGGCTAATGGTGTTAATTTTTTTGGAAGAAATGGAAGACAAGGAAGTGCGAAATCAATTTCGTTTTCCAAACTCCCCTGAGCAAACATAAATCGTCGTCGTAAGTGAATCTCGTTCTTCTTTTCTCCATTGTTCCCTACAAGAAAATTAAGTAATATGTTTATTACTTTCAATGCAGGTTTTGACGAAACCCAAATTTCGTTATTAGTAATAGATTTTTCCTTCAATAAATGTTTTTAATTACCTTTTGACACTTACTTGACAAATGGTGTAACACGTGTTTAGATTTCGAATACATTCGGCTTCCCCAATTTACCGTAAATCCTTCCGTTGAACTACACCATAAACTTACGGAATTATAGATATTTACGATATTAGTGTCGTAAAGATTCATATTACGAAATGAGATGGGAAATTTGCATATCGTAATATGAATTTAAGATACGAATATGGTACAATATTTTACCTACTACCAATAATGTTAATTATTTACTCAACAATATTCCTGAAATTAATGATATTAGAATCATGTAACAAGCAAGCGTTGTGCTCAATGTTGATTTATTTTGCGAACTGTCAATTTTGACGCGTTCACTTCAGTTTGGTATAATATAATTGAACTTGCTGCAAATAACGCAATACAAACCCTAGTACCCGCTAAATCCCGCAATAGATACGAAAAAGTCACTCATTCTGCAAATTGTCAACTTTGACACGTTCATTCCAATTAATTTTACTTTACCGCACTAGTGCGGTAAAGTATCTCATTACGTAACTCATATCAGTATCGTAATGTTTGATATTACATATTATTATTATTATTAGCGTATCACGCTATTCGTGTTTGCCGGATCTCTCTAATACTAGTTTCCAAGTGAAGTCTTATTTTGTAAATATATTTACTCCAAGTTTTTTTTACACGACAGTACAATATTTTGATATTTTTTAATTTCAAAACTTCTGTTGACTTTAATGGGCTTATTCTGTACAAAAATGTTAGCGATAACAGCGCTGTAAATCTTCAAGGTCGAGAGATGTTACGAAAAAGCTATTCTGTACGCTTTGGATGTAACTTACATCGATGTATAATAACATTTTCGCTGTTATAACGCCGACCAAAATATTCGACGTTAGGAGTGTTTTGACACTGTTTGTTATTTAAAGTTGAATTGTAAATTTTCATGAAATGAGTCAAAATGAACCTCAATATAATCCCATTTTTGGGACGGTGTGTATTAGCAATATTGAAACAAAAAAATTAGCCAAACTTTAAGGTATCAATTGAAATAATTTTTTAGGAATTATATGCGTATAGAAAGAAAAATATTACGTGACTCACAAAATCCGTTTGATATACCGGAAGACCTTTTCATTGCCTATTGCAGGCTAAATAACGAAATTAATTTGATACTTAGGGCCACGTGCAAAAAATCCAGGAAATGCAAACGCCATCCATTTTTTAAATAAAAATGATAAATGAATAAACCCACTAATAACGTATCTACATATAATATAACTATAACGATAACCTAAAAATTTATCTTCCTTCTGGTTCCTTGACCTCTTGCTTTACATCATCCGACCAATAACTTATTTATTATTATTTATTTATTTATTATATATATTATTAATTAGGCAAATTCTACTACACAAAATAATATGAGTTAGCTGCGATGTAATATTGCGCTGTCAATAATTTTTTTTTCATCGGGTTGTTCAGAATACGATTTTCAACCGCGCTGTTGAATTTGATTTAACATTGCGATTTTAACTACATCGATGTTAAATTTACAGCTGTTACGGATAGATGTTCAGAATAAGCCCATAAGATTGTCCTCAAATGTAAATAGAGAACATATTGTTGCATTTTTTACATAATTCTTACATTTTGTTCACAATAATGTGACATTTGGTTACCACTGTGGCCAATGATGATTCGAATTATAGACATGCCTTGATCCCTTATGGGACACGACAACATCGAGCAGTACAATTCATATGTCACGTAATTGTTAACTAGTTCCAAAAAGTCTGAACACGACTCATTTGAAACACACTCTAGTAACTTTTAGTGGTGTGATTGAGGTTTCTGAAAATGCTTCTGCTAGTTTAAAAACAAGGTACCTATAGTGACAGTAACGGATTTTGAAAACTAGCTTAAGGATTCATGCAAGATTCATTATCATTACATTTTCATTATAGTATAACTACATTTACATTAGAAAAAGTTAAGTGTCATAATTTCCTATATGATGTTCATGCAACCACATTATGGAATTTCAATTACACTATTGCATCAAGAAGTTGGTCTACTTTCAACTATAAATTATAATTACATTATAATATTCAGTGAAAACCATGAAATCGCATGCGCCAAAAATGTTACAGCTGTCATTCCGACGTCTCCTCCTCTTTCGAGCAACTACTAATACTTTCAAAAGTAGTGAAGCTGATAATATTCCAATACGTTTTTGCCGAGAGAACCTAATAACTTCCAAATAATTGCAAATAACCGACTTTCCAACACAACCACAAACGATTAAAATAATATGACGTTTATCAAATTGCCAATTTTGTCACTTTTGTGTTCATAATTAACTCGTTCCATGAACTGGTTTGATTGGGCAGTGATAATGTAATTTAAGTGTAGTTATAATATAATGAAAATGTAATTATAATGCACGTTGCATGAATCGGCCTTTAGCATAATATAAGGACATTTAAATTAGACCAGCAAAGGTAGTAATGAAGGGGTAGCAGCATGTAATCATAATATTATTGTATTAAATACATAAATTATTCATCCTGTGACACCGATATTTATAAACATATGAAACCATTATTTCATAGAAGAAAAACTTACCACAGATCCAAATCTGTAATTGAGCATTATTTGCAAACCATGAGGATCGGCATCAACTAATATAAAAATAGGAAGAGCCATCACGATCCAAAGTTTTCTTAAAAATAATTGGGTATTTAGATCGGGAAATCCTTTACCGGTTATCATTATAAAAGTTTTGGTGAGCTTCGTAGGTAGATCTTCTTCTATTAATTTATGGAAAATCGCTTCTTTTTCCACTACCAGTATAAATGAAGCTGTTGATTGTAGTTCTATGATATCATTAATATCATTTGGTATGGATGTCCCTAAAAATACATAAGATAGATTATTTTTCAAACGATCCTGTCAGCCAATCCTAATGAGAAAAAAATTCAAATCGACCAACGGCATCAAAATTACATTGATTATTTTTTTCACTTGTCAAAATCTGACATTTTGGAGGTTTTAACCAATAGCAATACATTATTCTAGCCAATCATTCGGTATTATACTGATAATTCTGCTTCCTCATCGATAATACCTTGTTTACATTGAAACGTCAAAATTTTACTTCGAAGTTTATTGAAAAATGAACACAAACCGATTCAGTGCCATCACCCAAGAGAATATTGAATATTCAGGTAATACAAAATGTTTAATTGTTTAAAAAAATAATCTTCCCAAATACAACTCGCTCTTCAAATTTTATCACATAATTTTTTATTTTCATCACTCCAACTTGTTTATTTGAGGCAAAAACATTCAAACAAACCGAATTTAGATAAAATCCCTCGTCCTAACGGACTCGTGATTTTATCAATAAGTTTGTTTTCATATTTTTGCCAAATAAGTTTTCGTGGAAAAGAAAAAATTATCGATAAAATTTGAAGCACTCGTGGTATTACCTTTGATAATTTGTTAGTAACAAATTACAGAGATTATTTTTTAAACGATCCTGTCAGCCAATCGTATACTCGATTTGAAATTGGTTGATAGTAATAAATCATTTTTAGCAGCCGATTCCATAGGCGCACCTACCTGACGTGCCGGTTTGAACACTATTTATAGTAATCATTATTGTCATAACAGGTAAAAATAATTATGCCGAGAATTCCGGGAACAATTAATACACAATGTTACTTCAGGTTGTTACGAAAAAGGTAGGTAGGTAGGTAGGTAGGTAGGTAGGTACCTCTACTTATTGGTATAAAACTGTGAGTCATTTTAAGAGCGAACAAACCTAATGCGAGTATTCTAGGACACACATTTGGGTAATTTTTGAAAATGGAGAGTCTTTCAGGATTTATTCCAGTTAAGCGAGCTGCGAAATCAGCGCTAAGCATTAGTGAAAAGATTATTGTGCTTAATGTATTTAATGCACTTAGATATCAAAAAAGTGCAATAAGTATCGATTCTACAGTGGAACTTTGTTCAAAGATGACAGGTATTGGAAAAGCAACCATCTACAGGCTGATGCGGGAAGAAAAGACAGGAACCGTGAAGCCACCAAAACCATCTCCAGGAAGGCGAACAATACCGATCGATGAGGACGAAAAGGCCATCATAAGACGAAAGGTGCATTCATTCTATTTCAATAAGGAGATCCCTACTTTGGATAGAGTTTTAGGGGCAGTAAAAGAAGACTTTCCTGCAATCAAGAGAGATAAACTATGGAAAGTTCTAAGAGAAATGAATTTTAGATGGGAAAACATAGTCGGAAGTCTCATTTGCTCGAAAAAGATGAAATAGTGTGTTGGAGACGTAATTATTTGAGAAAAACAAAACAATTTTCTATTTGGACGAAACATGGCTGAACGAAGGCTACACAGTTGGAAAAATATGGACAGACAAAAATGTGACTTCTCACCGGCAAGCATTTTTAGACGGTCTATCAACAGGAATAAATCCGCCCTCTGGAAAAGGAAAACGATTAATTATAACTCAGATCGGTAGCTCCAATGGCTTTTTAGAAGGTGGACTATTATCATTCCATTCAGTTCGTACAGGCGATTACCACGAGGATATGAATGCTGATGTTTTTGAGGAGTATTTCGAACAAATGATAGAGCTGATTCCACCTGGCTCCGTCATTGTGTTAGATAATGCTCCGTATCACTCCAGAAGATTGGAGAAGATGCCTACAACTGCTTGGCGAAAAGCAAAAATTATCGAGTGGCTTGTGGAGAAGCAAATATAATTTGAGGACAATATGGTTAAAAAGGAGTTGCTATCAATTGTAAACACCCATAAACATCGGTTTCAAAAATATGTTGTTGACGAAATGGCCAAAAAACAAAATATAATAGTGCTTCGGCTCCCCCCCTACCATTGCGAATTAAATCCGATCGAACTGGTATGGGCTCATGTGAAAGGTTATGTGGCTAGAAAAAATACCACTTATAAAATGAGTGATGTTCAAAAACTCTTTGAAGAAGCGCTTCAAGAAGTCAACGCGGGGAAGTGGCAAAGATGTATAGAGCATGTAATAAAGGAGGAGGAAAAAATGTGGCAATTGGATAGTTTACTGGAGAAAACGGTCGAACCACTTATTATCAATTTAGGGGAAGAAGACAGTCCCTCAGATATTTCATTTTCTGATGATGATTAATTTAAAGCGAAGAAATGTAATGACTTACTAGAAATTTTATAGAATTTCAAATAGAAACATTTTTCCAAATTTACTTGTTTATTGGTTGCTTTATTGTTATTAGTATTATATTTATTCAAATACAAGGGTAACAAATTATGCCACACATCCGAATGTTCACTAAATTATATAATTATTGTGTTTAATATAAACTTAAACCCACCCGAAAGCACGTGCATGAGTGCAAAACATCACAGGTAGAATCCTACCGCTTATTGTTCGAGCCTCGGGTTAAGCTTTGTATTCGACGCCCTTATCAGATCTATAGGAATGGAAAGTTTAATAAATGCAAAAGGGTCTATACTTTCAATGTATATACTATTTAAAACTTGGCAATTTAGGTGGACCACTTTGTATACGTGTTTGACGGATTTTAATGATTTATTACTATCAACCAATTTCAAATCGAGTATAGTGAGAAAAAAATTCAAATCGACCAATAGCATCAAAATGACACTGATACTTTGTTAGTAACATTTTGCTAAATAGTTTGAGAAAGAATCACGTCGAATTACATTCGTGGTAATAATTTTTTCAAATAATTTCAACTAGATTAGCACTCGTCTTTGTTGCTATTAGTTAAAAATTTCAAAAAATGACCACCACTTGTGTAATTACTGTTGATAATTTTTTCACGCTGTTTGATTAGATCTTCGTTTGAATGAATGTGTTAGCGATTAGGTACCGGACATTTGTAACAACAAAGGTAAGGTAATTGTCTGCACTGTTTTAAAATGGTACAGAAGTTGTAGTGGCGACGCCGCAGTGAAAAAACAAACTTTTTAGGTAGATGATTTTGAGTACAGATTTTGTCAATTTTCCCGTGTGAGTTCGTTCTAATTATTTAATCTCCATGGATGTAACTGCAAATTAATTTTTTTATATGGACCACTGCCAGTGCCTTGAGCATAACATTTTTCGTCAGCATACTTTTTCTCAACTCTTTTTTTAATATTTCTATATTTATTTAACAGCACGTCACTTGTTCAATGTGTAGTTGCACTGATAGAATTAATTTCTTCAGCCAACTGAAGCCACAAATCTTTCCTAAATTTTTATTATGCCGAGAACTTTCTGCATCCGTTTTCTTACACTCTATAACGTTTTTATACTTAGCAACTAGAGAAATCAACGCCGGTTCTTCAAATGCACTGAAATTTGGAGTACGATTGTTTTCTTTATCTGCCATCTTTTCACTTCAAAGAGAACACACAAAATGATATTTAACGCCAAACACGCTTTTGATCATTGACTGTCATTGATTAACGATTTCACAGTATACAAAAACTGTGACGATTTTTCAAGTTAGTACCAACAATATTGATAAAAATGCTCGAATGTTACTAGATATTCGGATAACCAACATAAAAATATCAATTTGACCGTGGTTCAACTGATCACAACACGAACACCTTTCGTACAACGATTGATTGATTTGACTATGGTCAACATGTGAACCTGGTTCAGTTGATCAATTGGTTAACTACGTTACATACAACTGGCCCTTAATAAATCACAACGAGTCGTTTGAGAAAGCTACTTACTGTGTCAGCGAAACGCGTCACAACTTTAATTTAAATATAATGTAGATTTTAACAAATTAATTTGTTTTATTTCATCATGTAGTATGGATCTACATCAAGTAAAAGCCTCATCTATTCAATATATGTAGATACTTTATTAGTGTCATGTATGTATACAAATGGACATTTGTATTACCCTGTATAGGTATTTTATATTTAATTCAGTAAGGTATTATTGCTCATCAGTTTTGGAACTAAACTAAAAAAGTGGTTCTTTTATTTTTAATATGTGTTCTGTTGTACCAGTCCTTAATTTTATATAGTATGGAATATGTATGTATGTATGTATGAGCAGTTGTAGTAATTATTTAATAATTCATAAAATATCCACCCATCATATTGTGGTCAATATGTTACAATTAGTAGGTTCATTTATTCATCATTTTTATTTAAAAAATTGATGGCGTTTTATTTTCTGGATTTTTTGCATATGGCCCTAAGTAACAAATTAATTACAATTTGTTTATTTATTCTGTAATAGGCAATGACAAAGTATTCTGGTATATCAAACGAATTTTGTGAATCTCGTAATATTTTTCTTTCTACAGGGTGTTTCATTGGGAAAGGGCCTAACTTTAACTGTAGATGGGGATCACTTTGGTGCTTCCAAAAACCTATATTTAACGTGTTTTCTGCACTTTATAGCCGAGATACAGGGTGTTTTATAAATTTATCCTATTTCTTTCGAGCCTACACTGCAATTTTTGTAGGTTAGACTTGCTTCGTTGGGACAATGTTGTTAGAATTTCAGGTTTACTCTCGTTATTCTAACTGTAGAAGTACATAGTTTCCAGATACATATCCTTATACAGGGTGTTCGAAATATTCGAAACTTATTGAATGAGTATGTCCCAAGTACGGCCCTGTAATCACATTTTTTAGTGGTCTGTACTCGTGAACATACAAACTTAATTGAATCTTCAGGATATTCCTCTAGATGCATTAAATAGATTTCATTTCAAGCTAAAAAATAAAAAAAAACCTCTCCGATACCATTGTTAACCCCCAAAACGTGCATAAATTATAACTTTGACGGTAAATTTTTGGTAGTAAAATTGTCTGCGGAAAAATAAAAAGGAAATAAGTAGATTCTATGTTTTATACTCTTTCCAATTATAAAGAGCAATTTGAAAAAAAAGGTAGAACGTGTCGCGGGACACACGGTAGGAACTTTAGTTCCTTTAAGTAAAAATTATGTAATACATTTGACGTTATAGATAAACAATTTGCATATGCCTCGGTTGCCGAGTAGTTTTTTTTATTATTAATTTCATTTTTAAATAATTATTCTGCTTGATATTAATAACGACAACAGGTAGACGTTTGAAATATTTAGCAGAATATTCATTATTATAGATAATGGTACGGTACCCTTCATGAGGGAGTCCGACTGGCAACATCTACTTATAACAGCATCGTATATTTAAAAAGGGAGACCGTAGCATTATACAAATTGAACATTCAAGATTTCATTCCACAAAATTAGTGGAAACATAAAATTGAATTGTTAAATTTTTAATTTGAAGATATATTACAGTTTATAGAAATTTTTATTTTCTAGATTTTTTTATAAGTGGGTCGTAGAAAAAATATGCTGTTCGACTCGTGTGGATTGTCCATATCGCACTTGAACGATTGAGCACTCCGCCTACGGCGTCGTGCTCAAACTTCGTCCTCGTGTGATATGGCCATCATATCCACACTAGTTGCACAAACTACTATTTCTATCAAAATATGCCCTTTTACATTTAAAAACAGCCGAATGTCAAATCAATTTATCCATCCATTTTAAAGTTATCGAATTAAAACATTCAAGTTTTCAAAATTTCAACACTCTGTATTTCGAAAAGTAAATGTGCTAGACCCCTTAATCCTCATATCATTTTGTCCAATTTTACGAGTGGAATCTACATACAAACGTTGTAATCACCCTCAACTTTCGAGATGCTTATGCCATTTTTTGCGCGATCGTATTGAAATAAATTCCGAATAAAATAATTTAAATTTCTTCGAAATGAACAAAAAAGATCATTCGCGCAAAAAAAATTATGGAAATAATAGTAAAAATTTATCCGAACAAATTCAAGTAGATCACCAGCACTGCGAATACCAGCTTTGCATAGAATTTTAATATAGCATCGGTGGTTCAGTGGTAGAATGCTCGCATTTCACGCGGGCGGCCCGGGTTCGAATCCCGGCCCGAGCATATGAATCACTGCTTCGTAAACGAGAGATAGACTAAGGAGACAGCACAAGCTCGCAAGCAACGCACATAACGAAGCAACGTAGCATAACGTAGCGTAACGTAACGGTCAGATCTTTTGCGTCGCGACCCCTGGTCGCTCAAACATAGCCTGACGTAAAGAACTAAAGTTCCAAAAATCTCTATACAGGGTGTTGTTTTTAGGAAAGACGAGTTTTGAAATTTTTTGGTAAGCCGGACCTGCATTATCTTTTTGGAGATGCTTTTGATGGAGTTTCTAGGAGATGGTTATCACGTGTACCAAATTTAAAAATAATAAACTGGGTAACTCGGAAGTTATGAGGTTCGAAAGAAATAGGATAAATATAAAACACCCTGTATCTCGGTTACAAAGTGCAGAAGAAACATTAAATATAGGTTTTTGGAAGCACCAAAGTGAACCCCATCTACAGTTAAAGTTAGACCCTTTTCCAATGAAACACCCTGTATAAGCATATAATTGCTGCGGGTAAAAAATCTTCTATTTTGAGACAACCAGTTGCAGTATTGCAGACTCATAACAAATGTTTTTCTCTTATATGTTCGTTTTGTAGCATTCCATTATTTTTTCACAAAAAAATCATAACGAACACTTACCGGGTATGTTACAATTTATAGTTGCTCCATTCGACATTAATATTTTAAGATCTCCATAAACCAAACCTTTTTGCGCCACTATGTTCAACGCCCACATTCCCGTATCTAAAATACAACTGACAACATTTATAGTTCTATCCACAACCGCTTGATTTTTAATCACTTCTTTCAACTGGTAGTAGAGTTCTCTAAAAGAAAAATCGAAAAGTAATTATTAGCATCCTCTCATTTATATGATGATAAATTTACCTTTTTGTTAGTTTTGTGTTTGTTTCTAAAAGTATTTGAATTTTATTCATTACATACAAAATCAATTTAAATCGTTGTTGGCTATTTTTAACGTTTGATTTGATCACAGAAGTTGTGCATTCGTTTAGGGGTTTAAATTGTAACCTAAAAAATAACCAAAAAATGTACTGTACACCTGGCATTGAAGTAGAGACTTTTGACAAAATTGGTTCATTCTAAACAACGAGGCATACTTGCAGATAATTTATTTAATCTTATAAGTATTCATACTAGATTTTGTTCAACCATCCTTTGCCGTTACGTCATAATCGGTGATATATTCTGCTGTTTTACGTATGTCTTATATTAGTTGAGTGTTATTTTACACTTAACCTCAAAATTATAATCAATGACATATTATGTTGAGAATTGTTTTCAAAATATGTTAACTAAACTGTCAAAAGTAACAGATAAAATTTATGTCGACCTTAGGTAAGAAATACGTTAATGACGTCATAATTTCGTCTCATCCATTTCATGAATGAGGGAGCAAGCTGGTTAATGTATGACGTAACGGCAAAGGATGGTTGAACAAACTCTAGCTATCGGACCAAATAGATATTCTAGCTATGATATTTTAGAATGTAAATTTCTCTATTAGAATGTTTGTTATTTATGGAGCCATTGCGTGGAGTAGTAGAGCTAGCCTATTGACGACGAGAGAAAACCTCTCCAAAATTCAAAGACTAGCCTGTATATGCATTACAGGAGCAATGAGAACATGCCCAACGGAAGCCATGGAAGTGATTCTCAACGTCACCCCTCTACATATGGTGGTGGAAAGTGTTGCAGAAAGAACAAGATACAGACTAAGTAGAGAGGGAATAGTTAAAAAAAACCACCTTCTCACTCAGACAACCTGGGACATGCCATAAGACGGAATGATTAAAAAGTATAACTTTTCGAAGAAATTCGTTACGGAAATAAGCAACAAGAAGGAATGGGATCCAAATACCATTACCAGACTTGGAAAGAATGCCATTCAATGGTACACAGACGGCTCAAAAGCAATAGAAGGAACTGGGATAGGAATGTTCGGACCAGGAACCAAACACTCTGAAAGTTGGGAAAAACCCCAAGTATCTTTCAAGCGGTAATCCACTCCATAAGAAAGTGCGCCCAGTTCAATATTGATAAAGAATACAGAAGACAAAGGATTATCAAAATGTTAGATAGTCAAGCAACCATTAAAGCACTGAGCTCTTGTGTAATCAGTTCCAAAATGGTGTGGGAATGCCTAGACAAACTTAATGAACTAGGCGGGGACAATATAGTCACCTTACTATGGATTCCAGGACACACTGGAATAGAAGGAAATGAAATAGCAGATGAAATACCTTTCTGGGGCCCTGAAACCTTTTGCAGAATCAGCTCCAATGTAATATTGGAAGAAATAGGTAAGTCCGAGAAAAAGAGAAGGTCTGACCATTGGAAAGATCTAGTAGGGCTTATAAAATCAAAGATTCTTCTGGGCGACTACAACCTGTTGAGATCAAATGAATGCATAAGTCAAAGTAAAACTGCGTTTTAACAGGGATCCTAAAGGGACATTGTCGCCTGAATGGGCACCTGAAAAAGCTCAAAATAGTGAAGGGAGAAATATGTAGATTTTGTACCATGGTAGAAGAAACCTCCATCCACATACTTTCCAACTGCACAGCAGCTGGGAGAGTACTGGATAGAAGAAGAACATGTACCTAAGTTGAAGCCTGCAGATATCCTAAAATTCCTCCGGGAAATAGGACTAAAGGAGCTACTAGTTTCTGAGACTTTCCTCAGAAACTAAGTAGAAGTAATGGGGAACAATAGATCTTTTAGGTCTCAGTGAATGTCACCCCAAAACACATACATTCATACATACATTGTTATTTATAATTTTTTTTCAGCGAAGCCCAAATATATGTATTTCTTGTCTCACTTTCGCGGCTTCGGTCATTTCTATCGATTTATACTCAATCAAAAACAGAATATTTGTTTTTTTAAATTATTAATTACCTTCCATCTTTGAACATGCAATTTTCGAAATTTTGTCTCCTATATTTCAAATAAGAACTTCTGCCTTTCGTGAAATCATCGTAAATTCGAAGAAAAATATTCTGTATCTTCGTCCATACATAATTTTTTTCGTTTTCATAATAAATATTCGATGTTCCATTGAATAACTTCTTTTCTTTTCTAAGCATCTTATTTAATTGTGTATGTAGAGTTTGTTGAGGTTCGTTTAGTTCTACAGAATCTAAAAATCATGAAATAATAACAATTGGTGTTATTTATACAGTGCGTCCATCATGTAATCACAGAATCTGCTATAAATCGTAATATTCTTCATTTCCTTTCTATTCTGTTTACCGCGGATTGAAATGGGTGCACCTTGTGTAATAATGTGCATACCTCTTGTTGAGTCCGCATCCTATGGTCAGCACCAATGACCATTAAAATTTTAATACTCTCAATTTCAGTTTAAAGCATTCTATCAAAACAGTTTGTTATATGATATATTGCATTACATTAACAATAAGGGTATTTATGACAGTTTAAAATATAAATGATACAAAATGCATGAAAATATTTTTTGTTCACTTGAGCAGCTAGGATTACTTATAAAAGTGGATATCTACAATGTTAAAATAGCAAACGATTTTTGCGCTTTCATTCCCTTTGGCACTTGTACCAATTTTAATCCACTTTTGATACATTTTGGAATTCAGCTCGATAAGAGAAGGAAGAATTTTTACATATTACTGATTACTTAGCTAATAATCAACTTTTTGGTTTGATTTTGATTTACTTATTTCCAGAAATATCCATTTTTATATAAAAAAGTTAAATAAACAATTATGTGTAAAATGTTCGTATAGACATAAATGAAACAATTGAAAAGTCTCCGGTCTACCATGGTGAAACACATTTTTTTAACAAAATTCTACAGTGTTACTTTCGAGGGAGATACACCAATTATAGCGATCTTCCAACTTTTCGATACCATTTTGTAGTACGATTTGTCTTTATCATCAAAATAGGTTGTTTCGCCGATTACTTTCTCATCGGCTTTAAATTTCTTTCCAGAGAGAATTCTCTTCAAGTCCGCAAACAGGAAATAGTCGCTGGGGACCAAATCCGGAGAATACGGTAAGCAATTCGAATCCATATTATTGAGTTTGACCATCGTTTTAATAGACTTTTGGCATTATCTTGGTGAAACAACACTTGTTTTCTTCAAATGGGGCCGTTTTCTCGCGATTTCATCCTTTAAACGCTCCAACAAGTCTATAATAGTCGCTGTTGATTGTTAGATAGTAAAACAAAATTATTCCATGCGCGTCCCAAAATGCAGATGCCATAACCTTGCAAGCCGACTGTTGCGTTTTTCCACCCTTTGTATTCGGTTAATCGCGTGCAGACTACTCTGGATTTGATTTTTATTAATATATAGAGTGTCTCAAGATTTTTTTTAAAGGCTGTTACTCAGGAATTAACGAATAGGTTTATTTGAAAATTGGTTAATCTTTTTGGAGCCTACAGTAATTTCACCCGAGGTGTACAGGGTATCTGTGACGTAATCATAGAAGCAGGGACGTCATCACAATGAAAAAAATTCAATGAAAGGATGGGATCAAAACTTAGCTCAAATAAAAGAGCTTTTTATTTCAAATTCAACTCTGTATCAACAGTTTTTCACAATGCGGGTACTCAAGTGAATATTTTTTTATTTTACCATTAGGAAGAGCACATCATTTTGAGGCTCTGTGCAAAAAATTAGACGTTAGCGAGACTCCTAAGTCGCCTAAAAAAATTATAAACATTAAACAGTGCTCCTCTCCGAATTTCAGGCGTGACTTCATCGCATAAGAAATCTCTCGTTGAGAGAGCGGATACCGCTCGGTTTTCGGTTAGATGAATACTTCGCTAGAAACAGTAGGTATTTTGCTAGCTTATATGCTTATTATTTATTATATGATTTAGCAAACTCTAAACAATGTTATGTAATAAGAACGTTTAGAAATAATTTAAACTATTCGACACAATGGACCAGAACCAGAGTTAAAAAAGCTATAAATATTGTGCGGTTCCAGAATGTAAAAGTACTACGATTAAAACATCTAACAAAACATTTATTTCTATTAATAAGGATGCAAAAAACGGAAGCAATGGCAGAAAAGCATAAAAAGACTAAAAGTATTCACTGACAAGTCAAAGTTTGTTTGTGTATTTTTAGGATTTCATTTTTCTTCAATAAGAATCGTGAATGTTTTGAATACCGACATATCCGATCATTTTGGTCAAACAATTACTATTTTTCACAACATACAAACCGCAAATAATACATATGTCTATAAACGTCTTTTTGGTTCTAAACAATATGAATTTTTTTATGGTCTCTTAAGTAGTGAAATGTGGACCTCGGTATATGAGGGATCAACAGTTGACGACAAGTATAATTCTTTAATTCAAATATTAACAAATCATTTTAATTCGTCTTTCCCTGTAAAACAGGTAAAACAGTTATCAAATAAAAGATGCAAATGGATGACTACCAAAATTACTGTTGCCAAAAATACCTTAAATTTAATGTTTGAACTTTATACCCATAATCATATAACCAAACAGGCATATAATAATTATAAAGCTAATTATAAAACGTATTACACTAATCTTGTCTTACAGGAAAAGAGGGATTACTATGACAGACAAATTTCTGACTCGCATAACAAAAGTAAGACCATCTGGAATATAATAAAAACTGAGAAAGGCCTCAGCAAATCAACACAAGAAACTTTCACTGGAATTAAGTCAAATAATGAAACAATATTATCTATGTCCGTTGCATCAAACATTTTTAATGAATATTTTGTCACAGTGGCCACAAATCTTGTAGACTATTCGGTAAAAAACAGAAACCTAGATCATATAAACAACAATCTAGTATCTATGTACTTATCCGAGGTGGATGATGTTGAAATTCTAGAAATTATAAATGATTTGAAAAATAAATGCTCCAGTGGGGAGGATGGTATCAGTAATATTTTGTTGAAAAAAATAGCGACATTTATTTTAGAACCACTGACACATGTTGTAAATTCATCATTCTCGAGTGGAGTTTTCCCATCTAGACTGAAAGTAGCAATTGTACAGCCCATCTTTAAAAATGGAGATACCTTATTAGTGGAAAATTATAGACCAATTAGTCTCCTCTCTACTTTTTCCAAAGTTTTTGAAATTGCTATGAGAAAAAGATTAGTTAATTTTTTAAATGAGAACCAGATCATAGCTTCGAATCAACATGGATACCGAGAAGCAAAATCTACTATAACTGCTGCTTTCAGTTTTATTGAGAGAATTCTAGATGCCCTTGATAATGGTAGTCTTGCCCTTGGAGTTTTTTTGGACTTATCAAAGGCATTTGACTGTGTGAATCATCAATTATTGCTTAACAAAATGGAAAAATTGGGAATTCGGGGTAGATGCTATGATTGGTTTCAATCTTATTTAACAAATCGTTCTCAAAAAGTCTGCATTAAAACAAACTCTTCTGAATATACTTCTAGTGCCAGAGAAGTTACACTGGGTGTGCCTCAGGGCAGTGTACTTGGTCCAATCCTGTTCATACTTTACATAAATGATCTAGAACTGTTTTTAAATGATAAAACAACTATACTAACAAATTATGCTGATGATACAAATGTACTCATTGTTGGAGATAATTATAATGAAATGAAAACTAAGACAACATCCGTAATTTTAAAAATGGCTGAATGGTTTGAAGGGAACTCTTTAATCATGAATAACAAAAAGACACAATGCATTCTATTTAAACACAGTCGTAATGGAATTATGTATCCTAATAATATTGAGATAAACAATAATGTAACTACATTTTCGTCAGAAATTAAGTTTCTAGGGGGTTACAATAGATGAGCACATGAACTGGATGGAACATGTACAGCTGCTCTGTGGTAGATTAAGTAGAAATTGTTATTCTTTAAGGGAATTAAAAAAAGTAGTCAGTAAAGATACATTGATAACAGCATTTTATGGGAATTTATATTCATCTTTGACATATGGAATTGTTTTTTGGGGTGTTTCACACAGTCAAACTGTCTTTGTATTACAGAAAAGGGCAGTTAGAATTTTGACTGGCTTAAAACTACGTGAAAGCTGTAGGGGATATTTTAAATCTTTAAATTTATTAACAGTACCTGGTATATACATTTATGAGTGTCTTTGTTATGTGTATATAAATAGTAAATACTTTTCAGATTATACAATTACACATGAGTATCATACGAGACAGAAACATATTTTCCGATACCTATCCATAAAACATCATTACTTGAAAAGGGTTGCTTATATAGATGTTTGTTAACGTTTAACCTACTACCTAAAGAGCTACGAGATATAACTTCCATACATAAGTTTAAAAAGACTATAAAGAAGTGTCTCATATCTGCGGAACCATATAGTATATACGATATAAATAGCAATACATTTTGGAATTTTTCATTCGATGTTCCACTCACATCTTTTTATATTTGTTCATGTGTTGTACATTTGTTTTTTACTCTTAATATGTTTGTTACTATTTTAAATATAGCTCAGTGAATATTAACATTGTACAACATATGAAAACGTTTTAACATTGTGGATTTTAACTGTTTTTATCCGTTTAAAGTTTTAATTTTTAAGTATATCTTATATTACATTTTTACAGAGAACTTTTGACATGTACCATACAATGTATACATCTTTTTCTAAAAATGTATCTTGTCACTAGTACGAAATAAATATCTATCTATCTATAAAATACGTTGTGAATCCATATTGAGAGGGTTATTGAAAACCTCACGCTTGTATTAATCTAATTTTTTTTTAATACGTAGATGATATTATTCTTAGGGGCCATTTATAAAGTACGTCACACGAATTTTAGGACTTTTGAACCCCTCCCTCCGTCCTTGTCACAGGTTGTCGCATTTTTATAACCCCCCCCCCTCTTAATGTGATGTCACACATTTTTTAAATTCATGCATGTATTTAAAAATAATAGAGAGAAAACAGCTATTTTCATTTTTAACTTATTTTTATTACATAATAATCTAACAAAATGCCTAATTTTATTAATAAATATAGATCAAGTTCGTGAATTTTTCAAGTTTTTAATTCACATCCAAACTTTGCGTTTTAGTATTTTAGCAAGTCCACTTTTGGAAGATTTAATGAATCTGCTTTTTTAAAATTAGGTCCACACATTTTATTTTATTTACACAAAATTTTGCGAGCAATTCAAAATAAATAAATTCTACGCGAGGCACGTTACAGTCAGTAGCGTAATGTTTGTGCACATTAACTTTCATATACGGTGACGTCACAGTCATAGTCTTCGCCCCGCTACGGTATGTTTGTGTAATTGGTTGTATTAGGAGAACGACATATTCTATTGATATGAAATTTTTAGAATCATATTTTTATCCTTAGTACTTTGTTTTACGACAGTTAAAAATGATTTAAAAATTTTAGTAAACGAGCCCATTACATCAAATTTTCAGTATAATGTTGATTTGCAAGAAGCTTGTAATAACCTTACGCAAGCTCTTTCATTTAAGCTTAGTTTGATCCATCCTTTCATTGAATTTTTTTCATTTGCGATGGCATCCTTGCTTCTATGATGACGTCACAGATACCCTATATACCTCGGATGAAATTACTGTAGGTCCCAAACAGATTACGCAATTTTCAAATAGACCTATTCGTTAATTCCTGAGTTACAGCCTGTAAAAAAATCTTGGGACTTCCTGTATGTGTAAATCAGATGATCATTAATTTTACTAAATCTAATTACAATTTGTGAGTTACTTTATGGTCGCTCTGTGAATTTGGAATGTTTACATGATTTTAGTAAAACAACCTACCTATAGTGTTTTGCTGAAATCGTTGTTAGGTTGCTTTCTGTAATGAGTATATAGATACCTGTTGACCCTTCAGATTTACCATCGTCAGTTATATACGACGACGAAGTAGAAATTGAACTACAGCTCTCTGATTTAGTAAATTGTCTTTGTGGGTGTATAAAACTTTGTGTTATGTTCTTCAAAACGTCTTCGATTCCAAATTCCTCCTTTATTTCTGAATCTGAAGACTTTGTCTGCAGTTTTTTCAGTTTTTTTAACCTTAGAAAAAAATATACAAATATTAATAATTCATATGAACACTTAGTTATACATATTGAGTTTCAAGTTTGTAACGCCTCAATTATTTCGGAAACTGATAGCAGGATTTTTAAAAAATTTTGGTGTGCCAATGCAGTCGATATTATGGTGGTATTTACTTTGTTGTAGGATCTTTTCTTTTTACAGACTAATAATGAACTTTGTTATTTCAAACGGAACACTCTGTACATTTTGTCCCGCAGAAATCTTCAAAGAAATACTGAATATTTTTCATTTAATGTTCACTATACCAAATGCCATAATTTCCGAGTTGTTTTTATATATATGTTTATTTGTTGTTAGAGGTATGTCCACATTTAAGTAGTAGAGAAATTATAATTTTCAGCCCATACATTCAGTTTTTGTGGATATTGGCTGAGGGATCCACGCATCCAACGATAATTTGTTACGTGTCCAATATCTACAATTGTTGTAGTATCAGGATTCGGGCACTACATTAGTTGTGAGCTTTTTTATCACAATTGTGTGTATCATATATCTCGTGTACATCTAACCATAACCTCACCGGTCTCTCTTCCCTCCGTATTTCCTTCTTTTTTGTTTAAATAAGAGGTAAAACCGATTTCAGTGTCTAAAGAAGGTCGCACATTCTGGAATGTATAATTAGCCAATCTGACTGACACTAACAGTTATGCGACCAGCGCGACATGAATAACATAACAAAATTATAAAAACACTTCACCATTATTCCAGTTTAAGCTTCCATTAATAAAAAAACATAAGATTGCCTACTTAAAAATTTGGATCGTTTTGATGGTAACATTTTTCCATGTCTGCAAACTCTTCATGTCAATCGAAATCATTATCTGACAACTCTTGATCTAGTTTTATTTTGTATGAATGGAATTTATTTTCATATGAAATTTTCATTACGGATGTTTGTGAAATGGATATTTGTCCAGTACTCAAGAGCGGATCGTCTTCTAACAGGACACAAAAATCTAAAGATTTTGTTTTCAGTTGATGCAGTTTATCTGCGCTCCGAATTTACTGACACTAGATCTTGTTATGGGATTTCAGTTGGGATACAAATTATTAAAGATACATGTTTCTTGTTGACTTCTATGCATATCAACATATCCTAATATCATTAGTTTTTTTTTTCATATACACAATCAATCCATTGTTACTTTCAATAAACCCAACAATACTAATTTATTGAAACATAACATTCATAACCATCTAGATGTATTGTTTTAACTTCGGCGGAGATAATATAAGACAGATATAAGATAGCATACATGCATTTAGGTATGGGGAACATTACAAGAAAAATAATCAGTACCTATTTCTTAAAGATTTCAAAAAGCAAAGCATATACAGGGTGGTCCATTCGAAATAACAAAGATTATAACTATTCAGAAATACAGGAGAAAGATCTGACAACAATGTAAATACCACCATAATAACAGCCATATCACAAGATCCTTGGACACCAAAACTTATAATCGTGCGTTTCTGAGATTATCGAGGGGTAAACCGCTGGTGAATTTTGGTATACAAGCTTGCGGTATTAGCAGAAATTAGTGGGTATTACGGGGAATTACCGTGTATTACACAACTATTACTGTGTATTACTAGGAATTACCGTTTATTACTAGGAATTAGTGGGAATTTTATGGGTATTATGTGGTATTACTACTGTGTAACACAGGTATTACTTGTATAATAGTTGTTGCTCAAGCGCAACTACATGAATAGCACATGCACCATACACTCTAATTGCAAGAATCTAAAGATCTCGACCTACCCAAAACCACCCCAAAACAAGTGCACGTAAGACCCAAGAATGTAATCTTTTTCAGTGGATCAGTAGTGTATTTGTGTTGCGTATTATTATGCATCTATAAAAGGTAAGTTGAATTTTAGTCATAAGAAACATGCGAAGTAAATGTCATAAAAATCAGAAAAACGAGAAAATACGAACTATTTTATGAGTTGCATTTTGATTGTCAAACGTAAAAAGATGCGGTGTGCAACACGAGTGCTACAATAAATTCTCTGTCTGCTCCCTACCTTCTTTTTCACACTTATTACAGCATGTAATACCTTTCTTTGCATCTAATACACAAGAGAGCTCATGGCTGGGTATGTTAAATGGATAGCTGTGGACGTTTAGGTTCTCGGTTCAATCCCCATAAAATATTTTAATTTAATAATTCAAAATTACAACGCGCGGACTAAAAATGGCGGCCTCTGTATTCCGCGCGTGCTCCCTCATACACATTGCTTCCATGACTCTCTCTCTCTCTCTCTCTAAACACACTGTTTTTCCTAAAGTGGTCGTAGAACTCTTTTAGCCCATCTACTGTGAAACCACAAGTGTAGTATTAGATCCAACTTTACACATTGATAACTTCCTTACAACTAAGATATTTTTCTGATAAGATGGTCGATGTGAGTGAAGATTCTCCTTTCCTCGAAATTCAGCTAAATGATTGTGTTGTGGGTAATAAAAAAAATCCTCCTACTGTTGCCTTCTGGATGAAAACCAAAAATCTAACAAAGTTGCTAGTAAACCACCTAGTAAAACGCACAGAAGGAAATTTCTTAAACAAAAGCTTAGTAATTTTATTTGGCCTAGAAATCCCGATACCGAAAGAATTTATATTTTACGGGCCAATACAGCTAGTTGGCAGTGGCAAATTTGAACTGAAGAGATATGATATTTTAAATATATCAAAAAAGTACAAACTTGTGAAAAAAGCATTTTTAACTAGTCACTAGTTAGCAATATTAAAATTGTAAGCGATTTTCACTTACTTACGTTATTCTTAAAACTTATAAGAAATGTAGTTTCATTTGTGTTTTTTTTAATAGGTTCATTTGAAGTTTACCTTTGTATTATCCCAACTTCTTTGTTGTTTATAGTTTATAAGATCTTTATATTGTGTAGTACCTATTTAAAAAATAAATATCTGTTTTCTTTGAGTTATAGTTTGAGCTATATACCTACTTAACCACAAGAAAAGTTTTTTTTAATAAAGAAAGCACAAAACGTTGACGTTTCCAAAATATATCAATAGTTGCTTATTATACATTATCAAAATATAGTGAAGAAATGCAAGCAGGTGAGTTGGTAATTAAAATATCCGCGTATCTTTGAGAATGAGTGGTAATTTGCTAATTTCACTGATTGAAATTTATATTCTTAACATTTATTAATAGGATACCTACAAAATCAGAGATCAAGTAATTGAAGAGTAGGTTAGGTTAGGTCAACATAAATAGGCAAGGAATTACTAATTATTATTGTGAATTACTAGGTATTACTATTGAATTATTGGTACTACAGGGGAATTAGTGGTATTACAGAGGAATTAGTGGTATTACAGAGGAATTAGTGGTATTACAGAGGAATTACTAGGTATTACTAAGGAATTACCTGTATTACACAGGTATTACTCCATGAAAGTGGAATTAGTGTACCAAATTTTACCAGTGGTTTACCTCTCGGAGATAATTGAGTAGTTTTATACTTCAAACTCCCTCTGTACCTATATAATAATATGTCTACTAGTTGTTCTGGATAAACCATATTCAGAAAAATGAATTTCTCCCTCTTTAAAATCATTATCAAGATCTAGGAAAGGTAGGTTAGGAAGTATAGGGTTTAGGACAATTTCATGGTGTCAATTTGCTTACTCTACACTATACCCGACAGTTATCTATAATTTATAAATTCAAAGTTTGTGAATTTATTAGAATTATCCAATAAATATTTGAAGCAGAATTTAATTTAAAGAGAATTTATAAAAAAACAATATAGTATACACACATTCAGTATCTCATCTACCCATAGGTGTAGGGTGTAGTGAACATTCATTACTTACCTATAAATCCTAGTTTTCCCTTTCTTGTATCGCTTTAAACAGCATTTTTCGTTGTTAGACTGATTAATCCTATTAAATGGAATTTGTTGTGTTAACTTTTCAATTCTAGATACATTTAAAGAGGAATTAATAACTTCTTGTTTTTTTAAATGTTGTTCATATCCTTTACTGAGAAATCCATAAATTTCTTCATCATTGAGCATATTTTCACTTGTTACTACAAGTGAATTGGGACACAAGGAGACTGTATTATTTGTGTCTTCAAAAACAGGACTGTTTTCTTCTAGAAATTGCTTGGAAGAGAAAATTCGTGGGATCTCTAGAGTTTGACATTTTCTAAAATCTAAAAAAGTCAATCAGATGCTGGTTTTTGTAAAATTTAATTTGATAAAACCACAAATTTTGTTACAGAGTAGAACACAATGTAACCAGTTTTTATATAAAAGCATGTTAAAAATATCCAAAATAAACAAATAAAATTTAAGGTTGATATTTCGGAATACTTAAATGAAAACTTGTTCAACTGCATCTAGGAATAAATTATCCAGGAGTGGGAAAACAACAAATTGAACATAATGTTGATTAATCAATGAAACTAGAAAGATGGGCCCATGATGAGCAAATGAAGTAGGTGATAAAAAAATGAAATCTTGGATAGATAATTTTAATATTTTGTGCTTACCTCTGAAACTATCTGTAGCAAGGTCTTCAGTTATTGTTTTGGGATTAATACAAACATATTCATCCAAATTTACCATTTTGGTAGTAAAATTTGAATCATCAACAGTGGGGTGATTCATTTTGTTTTCAAGTATAGTTCTGTTATAAATTCCTTGGTAATAAAAAAAATCAGGTATTGGTGAGTATTTCTGTGAAATGGTATCATCATTCTCTGGAGAAGTAATAAGGTTTCCTTCCTGTAAATATTTATCTGCTTCATCACAATTTCTTGTAGTGTTTTGATCATTTGAAAATCGTGGAGGATTAAAATTCTCAGTTGAACATTTAACAAATCTTTCATCTTCAGCTACATCTTTAAAAACTATTTTATTTTCAATCAATTCATTTTCTTTGTTTTCAATTTTTCCATCAATTGTTTCACTACATAAATCCATTGAATGAACACTAGAAACATTTGAAAACCAACTAGACTGTTTTAAAATTGGTTTTGAATTCTTCAAACTTATCAATATATTCCTAACATCTCCTGTAATGTTTCCACTCCTTTTTTCTTTTAAATTATTGATTAAACTTGAAAGTCTTTCTTCTTTGGAACAACCAGTTTCATTAAAGTTCAAGTTTTGTGTCTTTTTGCTATTTTTTTCATCAATATTCAAACATTCAGGAAATTGATATTCTAAATTCTTTTCATAGTTATAAGTTTCAGTATTGCTAGTTTTATACATATTATCCTTGTTCATCTCTTCAAATATAGAGTATCTGTTTTCAAAATAATCTGAAAATTGTTGGTTCAAATATTTAGTGGTACAAGTATCTTCCACTTGAATATTTCCATCTTGGACATTTTTCAATAATTCTGAGGTACCAGAACTTAAATCTTTTATGTTATAGTTTAAATCATTTATGTTTTCGAGTCCTTTATCCATAGGACTATTCAAATTTTCTGTACTGGAAAGTTGGTTAAAATTTGTGGGACTAGCATTTATTTCATTTAACCCTCTGTTATTTGTTCCATAATGTTCTATATCACAAGTGTTGGTTTCTTGTGAAATCTTTTTAATAAAAGCATCCAATTTAACTTGTTTTTCTCTTTCTTTGTTTAGTATTTCACCTTCAGATGATTCTTCTGGGTAATTTCCAATTTCACCTTCCGATGATTCTTCTGAATAATTTCCAATATTTTCTATATATTTACATCCTGTATAACCCTTTAGTTTATTTTGCTTGATTTGAATTCTGTCAGCACTCCTTGCTTTGCTTAACAATGTATCACTGTTTCTTTTTATATATTTGGAAGCATATGGAGCTTTTGTTGTTTTAAAAAAGTTTGTAATCTCCATTTTTGGAATGTTATTAATCATTGTTCAAATGATTACTTCTATATTTTCTGAGGCATCGAATTTGCACATTTGTTTGTTCTCTATAAAAAATAAGAAATATAAATATTACAAAGCAGTTCAAACATAAAAGGGGTGGGTAAGTGGGTATACAGTTATTAGACTCCATTATTACTAAAATGTACATTTGTGTGTGAAAAATTCCTCATAAAAATATTCATGTGTATTAAGAAGCTAATGGGTCAATTCTGAGCATATCTATAAGGTCTGTAAGCAAAAATCTGTAACAGTTACAAGGCAACTTACTATATCTTTCTGTAACTTATATGTGACCTCTCAGAATCGACCCATATGAGGTATGATAAGTATATTTTAAGATCCCAATGGAATGAGATAGGTATTGATCCTATATCTTACACATCAAGAGAATGTGTATTTTTTTTTAAATGTATGTATTCGATTTATTGCTTTTGGGTGATTATCATTTTAATAAGTAAAATTTGTAACCAGTAAGTTTGTGTTATTTCAATTAAATTACCTACCATTGGTAATAAGAATATCAAATACCTTGTCGTTAACAAACTCTGTATAAATAAATGCGACAAACTACATTCCCAAATAACTCATAATTGACTTTGTCGCTGTTTCTATAAACATAGGTTTGTAATTTGTAAGCTACAATCTACAATGAGAACCATAGGTTCATAGAATAATACTTATATCATAGGTTTTTGCTTAGAAATTTGACATAACTGCAAGTTTAAGAAGAATTTTTATCGTCTTTTTGAGGTTATACGAAAAGGCCTGGCTCAAGTGTTGGCACGTTGGCAGCAGCCAACTTTCTAGAATATCTAATGAATATTATAGGTAGATGATAATTTAACTGAAAATAAAACACAAATTATGCTATGGATATGACAAAACGATTACATACTAGAATTATTAAATCATCAAAGACTGCTTTTTTAAATTTTACCATTCTAGCATGAATTGTATATAAGTAAACATTAATGAAAGACATTAGACTGTGCCATGACGTAGTGAAAATTCTAAACTAACACTGCGTCCTTCACATAAATTTGCTATTGAATACGACTGAGTTGTAAAAGATAACAGGATAAAATCAAAATATTTTCAATAGTAAAAGTCAATAGTATTTTGTGCTTCGTTAAACCGATTTTGGTAATTATAATCCAATGTTTTCACAGGTAATTAAAATATTAATATATTATGTGAATCACTTTATTTATTACTACAAATTAGTTTGAACTTGATAAAGATATTGTAGATTGTATTCAATGGAGGTAGAGATTTATTTAGACGAGTGAGAAGCTAGCTTCCAAAGTGAATCTACGACAATTTACCGAGCCGGCAACAGCGCACCAAGATGTCCGTTTATCACAGTTGCCTTAGCGCTCGACCAATATAATATACGGGGGAGGGTTAAAGTAAATTTTTTTTTAAAAAGAACTGAGCTTGTAATAATATAAATGTCCATCAAATTCCATATTCAAAATTCGCTTACAAACTCTACGAAGATCAAAAACATTGAAAAAACCAAAAATTGAGAAAAAAATTACCAGTATCTTTTCATTATTGTAATGCCATAATATATGTCCCATGTCCCTCGTTCAAATTTTGCACAAAGGTTGTACAAAGGTTGACAATACAATAATAGTCTTCAATATTCCATATTTAAAATTCGCCGACACACGCTACGAGGCTCGAAAAAATTGAAAACCGTTAAAACCAGTTCCAAAATATCCAAGCTTCCACCGCACATTACCCGGGAGGTAGAGGATACAATGCATTTTCTTTAACGTGGTTTACCCCTATATGTTAGGCCTAATCCACGATAAATAAAATCAGGAATTTTTATTCGCCAATACCAAAATGAAACTATAGATATTAAATATAATAGTATAATAGTAAAATTACCAGGAGTTGTCTTTACTTAAGTACAGTTTCCATTAAGGTGATATCAGACGGTTCACTTTTCGTTCATTTTTGTCTTTCACTCGAAATGATGCATCTGAACTCAAAAAAATGCAACAAGAGTGCTGAGTGAATTCATTAATGAACCGATCCAACGATGTTGGATTTTAGCATTCGGTATCATCCACTCCCTGTCAGAATGAACGAAAAATGAACCGTCTGCACACAAAGAGAACGTTCACTCGGATTCGGTTATTTTGCCTCGAGCTCTGTAGCAGCCGCACGTCACGTTGCGTCGGTAAATTAGCGACAAAATGGTGTTCACCCGACGACATATTTTGAAGAAGAACAGATGAATGTTATTTTCTTTGTCATTCACACTAAGTCGTGTGAACATGGAATGAAAGAATAATGAAGCATTCACTTGCGTGAATATTCACTCGAGTTAACACTGTCTGATATCACCTTAACAGTGTAAATAATTGTCATTTTTGTAAAGCGTGTTATGAATAGATGTCAAAGATAATAGTGTTATACTATTGTTATGCCCTAAAAAGTCATTTTAAATTTCAAAATATACGCTTCGGGAGTGTATTCATTATTAAGAGCAATATAGATGTTCGCAATGATAAAAAACATGCAAAAATCTTATCTTTTGAAGGGTAGACCTCAACTGTGATTCTTGTCAGAAAAAACCACTTTTTGTTGGCCACACTGACCTTTGACTGAACTCCTTGATGTATATGTTGATACTAGGTCTTTACAGAAACTACTATTTCTTTAGTACGCATTTATTGGAAACATTAATCAGTATTAATCACACAAATAACTACTAAATGATATCGACATGATATATACCATAGATAACATGATATAGACCTCAGGAGCTGTATTCTTGACTGAGGGAGTGAAGATTCTCGAGAGAACAGATTTTTTGTCTTTGTCACTGCAGTGACAGAGTAGCCAGGCAAAATAAAGACAAAATATGTGTTCTCTCGAAAAGCTCTACTCCCACAGTCGAGAATACAGCCCCAGGTATCATATGAAAACGTGGTCATGTCGCTTCTGTCATGTGTCTTGTCTCTTTTCGTAGTGGCTACTATTCCGTACATACATAACACTCCTCTATTCGCAAGTATGTGGATGGAGGTTCCTTTTTCCATGCCACAGAATCTATATTCTTCTTTCTCCACTAATTTGAGCTTTATCAGGTACCCATTCAGGCAAAAATGATCCGTTAGGATTACTTACAAGTGCCGTATGTCCGTGGCGGAATCCTTGGCAGTTGTAGCTCTGCGTCGGTCTATTTCCTCTTACCATCTCATCTTCACGTTCTGTTTGTGTTAAAATTTTCCCAATTCTGTCTTTTCCTACTATAAGCTCTTCCATGTAGATGGAAAGTGGCTTTCTCTCGACAAATTTAGAGTGGAGTTAGCTGAATTTTCCTATTTTGACTCCTTCTTTCTCAATGGCCTCCTTTCCTTCTTTCTCAATAACCTTTATCTCTTCTGTATCCTCGCAACTGACTACTACGATTTTCGGTCATTCTTTTATATTTACACTGGCTTGAAAAAAACACCTTTGTACTGAACCATAGTCGACGCTACAACGCTTGTATTTGTAATAGTTTCTATTTAGTGAAAAAAGGTTCTTCTAAGGCTAGGTCGTTGAGGAGTATATGAAGAAAGTAATTCCCTGCTCTTCAAATATATTTTTCAAAATTTCAGATATCTCAAACAGTTTTGAAAAAACTGAACCATCCCAAGTAACACACTCAGTCGCAGAACCACTTCATTGTGGACGATTACTATTACTACTACTAGTACTATTACTACTACTACTACTACTACTACTACTACTACTACTAAATGTGCAGGCGAGCCTTGTCCTGGACAAACTTAAGCCAAGGTTCCGGCACTGAGGGCACTGGCGGGTCCATTGTGCCATTCCTGCTACCTAGACATCCATGAAACCGAGCCCCTCAATAAAGGCCACAACGTTTTTCAATGGATGTCTGCTTGTGTCTCCAGGGGCCATAACAGGGACTCCGAAGATTCGCCTGCGTAGTACAGTCCAGTGTGGACACTCTAAGAGAACATGGACTGACGTTTCGTCAGTCATGCCGCAACCCCTACATAGGGAACTTTCCTCTACTCCTAAGTTGTGGAGGTGTTTCCTCATACAGCAGTGCCCTGTTAGGAGCCCTGCTATCTTCCTTAGCCTACTTCTTGGTAGTTCAGTAGCTGCCCTAGCGTGTCCATCAGTCCATCCCTTCAGTAGAAGTTTGGATTGTCTAGGACCCTGCAGAGCATTCCAATGAGCGAGGTGCTGATTCCTCAGCCACTTCTTCGTCTCCTTGCGTATTTTTTGCGTATTTTTTGGGCCGCAGAAAGAAGCTGCCGCCCCATCCGCATCCAGTGCATCCGCCATCTCGTTGCCTTCAAAACAAGAGTGGGCTGGAATCCATTCTAGCCACACCACGTTCCGCCTTGCAAGATTATCAAGTCGTTCTCGTCATTCGTTAGCAAGTCCTGAATTGCTGGTATACCCACTCAGGGCTTTAATTGCTGCCTAACTGTCGGAGTATATGGTTATGCGTCTATCTATATAACCTCTGTCTAGGTTTATCCGCGCACATGCCAAGATAGCATATATCTCGGCCTGATATGCAGATACACCATCACCCAATGGTACACAAACCTGTGTTCTTGGGTTCCTGGAGGAAATTCCAGCCCCTGCTCTATCACCGGAGCATGAGCCATCTGTGTACCAGACGGTCCCATTAGGCTGTGTATTCCTCTCTTTTCCCCAGGACTCTCTATCCCGGATCGTGGCCCTGTATGGAGTAGCCGCTCGGGCCAGAACTGGAATATCTTCCAGAAGCCGGAGCTTCTTGACGTGCCTGCACTCTTCCCCTCTTCGCACATATCCAAGCCGTTTCAAGCGCAGGAAAGCCCTCCCCGCCTCAGCCTCGATCACATGGTGAAGAGGCCGAAGACCAAGGATCACTTCCATCGCAACAGTTGGTGTAGTCCTCATGCAGCCAGTTTCCTCCAAACTGACCACCCTTTGAAGGCGTGCCAGTTACGATCTAGCCGTGACCAAGGTTATCCTCTCTGAGCATAGGCAGCATAATCACTCTATAAAAAAATATGATCGTTTTGGGGGTCAGTTCCCACCTCGGACCAATGGCTCTCCTACAGGCCCAATACGTGTTTGTCACCTTGCTTAGGCGACTATCAAGATGAGCCTTCAATGTCAGTGATTTATCAAGGATCACTCCTAGATACTTCACCTGTTCAACCACCGGCAGTGGTACGTACTCCATCAAGATTTAGACCGTCAGGTCTTATACCTCTTTTTTTGGTGAAAGCAACTATCTCAGCCTTGGCAGGATTTACTGCAAGTCCGTGTTTGTTACACCACCCATTTACCCTATTCAGAGCCGTTTGCATGAGGTCCCTGAGAACGGTAATGTGCCTTCCAACAACAAGGACAAAGATATCATCGGCATACCCAATCGTTAGAAAGCCCTCACCGTTTAAAAGGGTTATTAGCTCGTCAATTACTAGGTTCCACAATGTGGGCGAGAGAACACCCCCTTGCGGACATCCTCTAGCCACGATCACTTTTGCCACATGGTCTTTCCATGTGGCCTCTACTGTACGGTTGCACAACATGACCCCAAGCCAGTGAGTGATCATTGGCTCTATTTAATAGGGCTAGGAAGACAAAGTCGAATCTGGATTGGGAGCAATACCGCCAGAAACGAAATGAGCACAAGAGTGCGGTCAGGTTGGCTCGAAGAGATGCCTGGCGGGCCTTCTGTGAGGATATCGTCTCGGTACCTCAAATGTCAAGGCTGCGCGGGATCTTAACGAAATCACCGGACAGCGCTCTAGGCTGCATGGAAGTCGCACCGGGTGTTTTCACCGAAACCCCGATGGATACCTTGCAGAATCTACTAGAGACACACTTCCCCGGTTGTGAGGGAAACGAGCGGGAGTGTCCTGACATGGGATATGCGGGCATACAGCGACCATGTAAGAAGGACTATCTTCTAGCAAAAGAAATAGTCACATAGGAGCGGAGTACTTGTCGATACGGTCATTCAGATCATACAAGTCTCCGGGGAAAGACCAAATCTTCCCGGCTTTGCTTCAACAAGGCTGGGAGGCCGTTGGCACAATTTTGGTGCATATATTTCGGGCCTGTTTGGCACGCAGGTATGTCCCTGAACAGTGGAGGCAGGTGAGAGTCGTCTTCATACCCAAGCCTTGTCGTACCACATACACGGTGGCTGAATCCTTTAGACCCATTAGCCTAACATCCTTTGTGCTGAAAACACTGGAGAGGGTGGCTGATCGGTACATAAAGGAAAAGGTTGAGCTTGAGTATCCTTTGCACAACAACCAACATGCTTTCAGGTGTGCCAAGTCAACTGAAAGTGCCTTACACCAACTGGTAACCCAGGTGGAGAAGGCGCTGGAAAATGGCATGATCGCCATGTGAGCTTTCTTGGATATACAAGGGGCGTTTGACAGCACCCCTGTAGGATCCATTTGTAGGGCTGCGGCAAATAATGGACTAATACTATAGGCGGCGACGTTACCGCTACGTAGCCGCCACTAAAATGGGGAAAAATTTAGAGTAGCTGGCTAGTGTAGTGGGTGGTTCCAGTTACTACAATTGCCACTATATTTTGTTGCTTTGAGGTGGCAATGTAGCAGTAGCTATTACTTTGCTACGTAATGGCCTACTAGCCGTTACGTGGCCGCCTAGTGGCTGCCATCATACATTTTCCCACTAATGGGGACATTTTTCCTCCAGCGACCTTTTTGTAAATTATATTTCAACTAGTATAAAGTTAAGTTGATAATGAAAGAGAATTGTCAATCTAGCTTGGCTAGTTTCGGATAATGGCGTCTTATAAAACTAGTCAATGTTCTTAATAATGTCGATCTTTAATAGTGTATATGGATATTTCCAGGACCAATATTTGACCGCAAATCACTTTACTGACAAACATAAAGGTTTTAGGAGGAGCATTTTCACGCGCCCACGAAATAACTTAGTTAATGAATAGTACGTGGAAAAATATGGGTATTCAATAAAAAAAAGTACATTTTTATCGTGAAAAAGTGTATTGCTGTTTTAGTTATAACATTATTGACCTAAAATTATTTAACATATATATTGGCTTAACACCCCCGAGAGGGTAGCGCCGCTTCAAAAAGCTCCTTCCTTCCTTTTTTCGGGGTGGATCAATCCCCTTCTCTTCCTTCACTTCCTCATATTTTTTCAGCAATCTGGCGCCATTTCTTCCTATCTTTAATTTTTTCCTTCCACTGCCTTATTCCTATGCTATTGAGGTCGCTTATAACCTCTTGTAACCACGTTGTTTTAGGTCTTCCTCTCTTTCGCTTATCAGGTTTCCATTCCATCATCATTGCATATATTGTTGACTTTGTACCTGCCCTCCATATGTTGTCCAACCATTTTATTCTCTGTTCCTTAATTTTTTGTACTATATCTTTTCCTATTTCAAGTGCCAATTCTGCGTTTGTTCGTTTTTTATAATCATCTCCCACTTTTTTCGGTCGTAATATCATTCTCAATATCTTACGCTCTTGTATTCTCAAAGCTTCCTGATGTTTTTTGGTCATTGTTAATGTTTCTGATCCATACATCAATACAGGTCTTATAATTGTTTTGTATACTGTCATTTTCGTCTTCTTACTTATTAGTTTACTTCTTAACAGTTTTTTATTGATATGGAATGCTCTATTTGTGGCTGCTATTCTTTCTTTAATTTCGGTTTCTTTGTTTCCGTCATTAGATATTGTTATACCCAAGTATTTTATTTTATCTACCTCTTGAAACTTATAATCTCCAATCTTAATATGCCTGTATTCACACTTCTTTTGTCTTATACGAATTTATTTCAAGACCAATTTTTTCCCTTCTTTCACTATTTCTTGTAGCATTTCTTCCATAATTTTCCTATTTTTTGTTACTAATGCAACGTTATCAGCGTATGCTATTAGTTGACCTCCCTTTGTACTCAAGTTTCCTTTACTTATCTTTTTTAATACGTAATCTAGGGCCAAATTGAAAAGCGTGGCTGACAATGAATCACTGTTCTTGCAAATGTCATTTTTATCAATCTTCTCAGCTTGTCGCATACCCCCAGTTCTTTTAATGACTTTATTAATTGATTTCTCCGGATTGAATCGAAAGCTTTTAACATGGGGTAAGAAAATAGAAAAAAAACTAAGAATACAAACAAAAATAATTCTTACAAAAAATCATGACCGTAAAAAATGGCTGGCTTAGCTACGATAAAGTTAGGATTAGCTGGGACTAAGCATTTTTCACTTTAAAATATCTGCCACTTCAAGGTAACGAGTTCTTACTCTCCAAAAGTCACTTTATAGTTCCAGCTACTACTTTGGCACTTTGTAATTCCAAGTACTTTTCTTAGATTTCACAATCTGGTAGCCTCTGCCACTAAAAAGTTACTAGGTACAACCAAAAACTCTGATGACATATAGGTCTATACAGGGTGATTCATTAAGAATGTCCAATCTCTGAACTGTAGATTCTAGACCCCAATATATGATGATTCTGCCCAACATGCCTCATGCAAATATTGCTGTTTTCCGAGATACGGAGTGTTCGAAGTTCAAATTTAAATTTTGATTTTCAATAGTAATAACCCAAGGACATTGATAATTGTTCGAAAACATTTTATGACAGATTTCGAAAGCTTGTTGCTTGGAGACAGACGCCGTAGGCGGAGGTCTGTTGCCTACAAGCAACAAGTTTGAGAAAGTTGTCATAAAATTTTTGAGCATTTATCAATGTCCGAGGGTTATTCGGATAGAAAATTTTTTACCAATTATAGAATTGCAACCAAATCGTGACATTTCCAAATATTAAATATTTGAAACTTCAAAATCGAATTAAAAAAAAAGGTATGTACGTTGCTATGGATACTAGGTATGTATCCATAGCAACGTGAAAACAGCCCATGGTCTGTTATCAGTGTAATGTTGACATTATATTGGGTGAAATTGTTCATGTGATAAAAAATGAGGAAATTTGATTGGTTCTTGGAACTGTGAAAAAATTTTCGCAATAATTTTTTATGTTTTCACAATTTCTCTTTGAAAATAGGCAATTTTACGTTTTTTGGCATGAGGAACCATAATTTGCACTCTAATTTAACATTGCTAATAGAGGGCTCTAGTTAAACCTATTAAATACCCACATATTACACCACACCAAGTGTTAACCTTAAACTCGTGTTGAAAATGTGTTTCCCTCATAGCATGTGGATTTTCAGAATCCCACAAATGATTATTTTTATAATTAAATATTTCTCGTCTGGTAAATGTTGCCTCATCAGTAAAAAGAATTGTATCCAGAAAATCTGATATTCTTGATATTAAGAGATCTTTACGAAAGCGGATCATAAAGTGTATTGAAGTAAATGGTGGGCATTTTGAGCATTTGCTTTGAAGTATTTTATTTTTGTTTACAGATTCGTTATTGTTACATATTTAAGGAAAATAGTTATTTTTCTAACAAGTGCGGAAAGTGATACTTTCCCGCACGCGACTGCAGTTGACCCGAACGACGCGAAGCGGAGTTCGGGCAAGCGTTCAAGGGCGGGAAAGACACTTTACGCATGAGTTAGGAACATTATTTTTTCTACGACCGTATATACAAAAAAGTATATCAACCCATTTTTCAAAATTTATTTTATTTTAACATGCATATACAAAACTTTAACCAAAAACTATTATTATTATTATCAATTATTATTATAAATATTATTATTAGAAACACAATTTGTTGCATTCTGTGAATTACTCAAAATTGCCGGTCCAGTGGAGTTATTTGGTGTTACTGATGAGTGAATGACGTTGATGAGGATGGCATCGTTTGCAGGTCACATAAAGATGACGATGAAGGTGACGGCAACAAATTAAGTCATTTGTAGAAGAAAGAATTTCATTTGATATATTTTTCTTATATCAAGCCCGGGTGGTTGGATAGGTTTTTTATGACTCTACTTTGAAGAATGTACAAGGTTATATCAAAATATTTTCATTATTGTATATTTTCAGAAAATTAAAAATGCAACAAAAAGCTAGAAAACATGTAGATTTTATTTGATGGACTATTTATTCACCTGGTGTAAGAATAGTTATAACTTCCGAAGTAAAAAACTATCTAATAGGGTCAAAATTTGCATAATTTTACTTTCCCGCACTAGTGCGGGAAAGTGACACTTTCAAAGCTAAAATGCGTGCGGGAAAGTGGGTTAAAGCGCACGGTAGTAGAAAAATAAAATTTTTTATGAAAAAATTAAAATTTATTGAACTTTTTAGGAGCAAATAACTCGATAACCGATTGAGTTACACGAATTAAAGAAGAGTAACTTTTTATTGTAGAATTTAACGCTTTTTAATCTTTTTTTATTATTTTAGTTGTAAGTTTACTTTGATTTAATTAACACAAACAAGTGTAACTAGCGCCCTCTATTAGCAATGTTAAATTAGAGTGCAATCTATGATTTCTCATGCCAAAAAACGTAAAATTGCCTATTTTCAAAGAGAAATTGTGAAAACATAAAAAATTATTGCGAAAATCAAAATTTAAATTTAAACTTTGAACACCCCGTATCTCGGAAACCAGCAATATTTGCATAAGGCATGTGGAGCAGAATCATCATATTTTGAGGTCTAGAATCTACAGTTCAGAGATTGGACATTCTTAATGAATCACCCTGTATAATAGTTCCATATGTAAATACAAAGTTCCGCCCAACCTCAAATATTTGGAATATTTTGTCGCTTGATGTGTTTTACGCTTTAGGGTGTAGGTATCTTATTCAATGCTTTAAAGCACAACGTTTTAGATCCTGGGCTATATTACTTGATTTTTTTGGTGGGTTGAATCCGCACTCGGTTCTTTCTTTTTGAGGTGGAATCTGATTCATGAATAGGAGTATCTACCAACCCCACATTCCTAAAAAAGGTCACGAAAACGTAAAAAAGTCAACTGATTCTCAAAAAATACTGAGGGTTCCTAGCTTGTTGAATCGCAACCATACTTCTCTTTTAAATTTAGTTCAGTAGGTTCCCTATAATTATTTTCACCTATAATCGTTGTAATTTTCCATAAAAAGAACCAGAATGCTTAAAACTTTTTTTTATTCTGCACTTTAGGCATACATTTGTACAGTGTGTTTTTAAAAAGAAATTAAAACTGTAACCTCAAACAAACACGTTCAAGTAGTCATAAAAAATAACGGATAGGTTGGGTACATATAGTAGCCGCCACTATGAAGGAACTTTTCAGTTCCCACTACTCTATAGTGGCGAAATAGTGGCTGGTAGCAGCATTCTCTTTAATACTACCTTATAGTTTTGGCCGCTTTGTAGTGGGCCTAGTACCAGTTACTAAAAATATCAACACATTCGCTACTTCAAATTTGGGTGCTTCTATTCCAAATAACTAGTAACCGGATGGTAACAGACACCTGCTAAAAATTCTTTGGAGTGGCATGAGCTCATAAAGTCGCAAATCAAGTAACGGGGTGTACGCAGGAAATTAATTTTAGTGGCGAGTCCTAAGCCGATGGTATCCGGAACTATGTATGTTGCTTGGGATATGTTTTCTTCAATTCTTTAGTTAAACATTGTTTAGTTGCAATTTTGAATCCAAATTGTCCTGAATCATAATTTTCTGTGGTCCAGGACAAGTTTGGAATGAAATAGCACAGTCTACTGTCTTCTCTCTCGCACTGCTTACTATAATTAAAATATATTTCAGGCTCTACGACTCATACGAAAATGTAACAATAGCCCAAGAAAGTTTTCATCCCAACCACTAATACTCACCGAAAATATCAATAACAATACAGTCGTCACATTGAATCGACCCAAATCACTCAACGCTATAACTGCGGACTTGAGCATCGGATTGTACAACACTTTAACAAAATTGGAGAGAAAAAGTTCGCTCATAATTTTAAAAGGTGCAGGGGATAAATCATTTTCCACTGGCGGAGATTTAATAAAATTAAAAGAAGCGGGAGAAGTGAAAAATGTTAAATACCTACACGATATGGCTCTATATTCTCACATAAATCCTTATTTAATGTTTAAATATAAAATTCCTGTTATAGTTTTTATGAATGGATACACGTACGGTGGCGGTGCAGGCTTGGCTATTTTTTGTAAATACAGAATAGCTACTGAAAAAACTAAATTCGGTATGCCTGAAGCTAAAATAGCTTTTCACCCGAATGTAGCGGCTACGCATTTTCTAAATCGAGCACCTGGAAAATTGGGCTATTACATGGGCTTAACCGGAAACGGTTTGAACGGATCTGATGTACTTCGAGCTGGGTATGCTACACACTTTTGTCATAGTAGCAAAGTTAAACAATTGGAAGAAGATTTGTTGAAGTGTTCCAATGAAATTGAAGTTGAATACGTTCTGGAAAATGGCTGTGAAAAAAACGTTCCGGATTTTTCTCTTACTTCCGTTATGAATAACATTAATACATGTTTTTCTGGTGATACGGTGGAGGAGATTTTATTGAAATTAAATCAAGACACAAGTGTTTGGGCAAAAGAAACTTTAGATGGATTGAATAAATATTCACCTACATGTTTGAAAGTTATATTAAGACAGTTGCAGAAAGGTAGGACGATGAGCGTAGCTGATTGTCTTACGATGGAAACTAATTTAACTATGAATTTTTATAAATATCCAGATGTTTATGAAGGTGAGTGGCTTCTGAATATGGCGACTTCCGTCGAAAGTTGGTTAAATCACTACCACGCTTAACTTCCCTCCCTTCCCTTTTCTTTTACCTCGTTGGAAATACATGTTGACATCTGATATATATTACTCTGTTGTTCACCTTGTTTAATTTTGATTTAAATTTTCACGCTAACCTAAACTGCTCCTTTTCTTCTTCAATTTGGGTAACTACCCTCTCTTATGATTATTTTGTTCCATGATAATGTGACTAACTTCAACTTATACTATAGTGACGTCAAAATATAGAAGGCGGATCTTCAGAAATTTTCAAAATAGATTTTCTGAAATGGGGATGAAAATAAAACAATACTTACTATTAACTTTGATAAAATACGGTCCTACGTAATTTGTTCCCTTAGGATTAACGATATGCTAATCGTGAACAAGAATCTATTTTCAATTCAATACTCTATTGTCCTCATTACCCCCCGCTGGATCCGCTACTGTATACAGGATGTCACACGACATTCTTACATACGAATACTTGTTCATATTCATGATAGATTATGAGCCCATGGGGAAAAAAGTGTCGCGATTTGAAACAGCAGCAAACCCATTCAGAACGACAGTTTATATATTTATGGCGTTCATTTTCTCTTGTGCAGAAAAGCGCAGTGGAAAACTGAACATTTTATTTTTCACCCCTTGAAACCGTGATATAAAACTGTACGCCGTTTGTTACATTTAATAGTAGAATCTTAGGAGATCGGTCCAGACTCTATGACGTTCAAAAATAATCGTGAGGAAAATCTAGGGAAATTGTTGAAAACTCTCATTTTTTACCCCTTAAACCGTGATATGAAACTGTACGCCGTTTGTTACATTTGATAGCAGAATCATAGGAGATCGATCCAGACTTTATGACGTTTAAAAACAATCGTTCGGAAAATCTACGAAAATTTTCAAAAACTCTCATTTTCTACCCTCTAAAAAGGTGATTTGAAACTTTACGGCATTTGTTTCTGTATTTTCCGAGATTTTCCTCTTCAAAAAAGGTCATCTGAAACAGTACGGCGTCTACCTAGTGCCGTAGGTTCCTTTTAGAATGGAATAATAATAAAAAATAATGTAAGTACAGAGATAATAGTGTGGAAAGCACGAAAAAAACATATTTCCAAAAATTTATCTACGTTCTCAACAATTTTGCTAGATTTTCCCCACGATTATTTTTGAAAGGCATAGAGTCTCCACCGATCTCCTATGGTTCTAATATGAAATATAACAAACGGCGAACAGTTTCATATCACATTTTTAGGGGGTG
>CAJUYI010000136.1:11904-67233 GCA_910591695.1 Galerucella pusilla
ACGTGCCAACCACTGGCCTCTCGCAGCTTCCGTTGTGATTCAGACAGTTAACAGTCATGCTTTCACATGGAGTGGACGAACGAGAGAGAGAGTTAGGAATTTGATAGATATAACCGGGAATGATCAGTTCTGTGAACATTGTGCGACTAAAATAAATAAATGCCAACACATACAGATTCGGCAAATATTGATATTCTAGATGTAAAATATAGGAGCAACAGTGGGCACTATACATGAAATTATATATATCCAAGATAGAACAATATATTCCCTCTCCACGAAACTAACACTTCTCTACTCACCTCTATTCTACTCACAGAATAGCTATACAAAACATAATTATTTGCCGAATCTGTATGTAGACGTTTACACAGTCGCCGACGGTAAATCGCGGCATAGTGTGGACGCGCCTTTAAGCACTCCGTTGCGAGTCGCAAGGGTCTATTTGGAATTATACCTATTTATATTCCACAAACAAAATGTCTATGCTTATTTGGTGTTTATTTTGTGGAAGCTCAATACAGAAAGATACGTACTGTATTAAAATATTTTATTTAAATGTTTTGTTTAATGCTAATTTCTTTATGCACCGTTTGTTTTATTTTTTTCTATACTTCTGCGCTCGCTACACTTTGTGCCACTGCCGATTTCTACATCCAATACGGCCGTGCTGTCAACTTAATATTTCGGTAAGTTGCCTTAGCTATTTGTTTTATCGCAGCTTTAAATAATTTTGTACTGTTGAATATAACCACTGAAAACCATGTCGGTTTTGTAATTATTTACCTAATTACAGATTCCTGTAGCAATTTGTCATTTTAGTAAAGCGTGTTATCAAAAGATGTCAAAAATAATAGTTTAATACCATTATAAAGCCTTAAAAATTTGAAAATTACTTTTCAAAGAGTAGGCCGTTCACTAAGAAGCAACAACTACTTCTCTGGCTATATGCCACGACAAACAATGAATTACACTTCCAAGATGATCAGGGTTGGGATATCTGCACGATATAACCAACCATTCTGGTTAGTAATTAGAAGAGACAACAAAACAACAAACTAATAACATTTTCTTTCCTGGGGTTGTTGTATTGATGTGATTTCAGTATTGTCCCCAGTCCAGGATTATGCTCTATCTACCTTGTACTGATGATGCGCTAATATACGCGGAAACCGGTCTACAAGTGATATTGTCCCTTCTAATAACAAAACAGAATGGTTGGTTATATCGTGTAATTGAATTTCTGCCGTGGCATATAGCCAGAGAAGTAGTTGTTGCCTCTTAGTTAACGGTCTACTTTTTGAAAATAATTATCTTTGACATCTAAAACCACTAACATTATTTTTTGGTTTTATTTTTATGTTTTCAACTACTAACTGCATCAATATAAATTTTGATTATATTCATTAGCGTTATGTGCGAACAGAAACCCAATAAGCTGTCATCAAATCCAATTAAATTTGTCATTAATTCGAACGTATACAATTTTTTATGCGCTCAATACCAATTTTATGTAATAATAACTCGAATAACGTTGAGGTCGCCGCTAGAAATCGCATTACATCAAAAGCAGGAGGTGAACATTTTTATACAATTTATTTTTGCCTGTATATTTTTTTTTCAGCATTTGTATAGATATTTGAAACAACAAAAATTGACTTCGTCAGGTCCTTCAAATAAAAGGACGTTTAATTTGTTGCTGGTAAAAACCTACTTCGACCCTGTCGAGAAATAGTGTGGAAAGATTAATGACCCTTTCAACAAAAGTAACGCGACACGTCTGCCGCCAGAACGGCTGTCAGATGTGGATATTGTTTTGACGGTTTGAATAGTTTCCGCCATAAGTTAGGATTTAAATTTTAACAATGATCGTGTCCAATTAAGAGTTCCACGTTAATATTTTAAAGTTTGGTTTGCACACATAATAGCAAAATGGAGTAGGAAGATTGTCTAATTTTTAACCATGCGTTAAAATTTAACATCTGCATATGTAATATGCATACTAAGCTTTGGAATATTAACGGAAAACTTTTAATTAGAATCCATATAATATGTTGATATTAAATTTCCATTATTAGCCTCCATATTCTTCAAAAATCCCTCAACTACGGTTCCTTGCTGCTGCATTATCCATTTATTATGATAGTTTATGACATATAATCAGCTCGTCCGAACTAAATAGTTTGCATTCCCACAGAAATTTTGTAGTACCTATTGTCTCTGAGAAGCTTACGAAAAACAGAGTCACATGTTAAGGGCTTGTTAGAGTTTAAAAGTGAAAATGAAAGAACAGATAATTCAAATTGAAGATCCTTTGTTTGGTAGTGCTAAGCTCTGGTAGGAAGTGCATGCAAGAGCAAGAGTTTGTACCCTCTAAAACTGCTTGCGCGTGAATTTTTTATTCTCTCTCTTAAGGCTGGTTCAGACGCAGCCAGTGATTTAGTCGAGTAAAGTAATTTAGTCGAGTTTACTGTCCACGCAGGTCAAGTTAATTAGTAGAGTTTGCTCAATCAAGTCGAGTCAAAACAATCGTTTACACGGGGCAGTGTTTAGTCGATTAGCAGCAAGTCAAGTGCCAGTACCTAATGGGAATATGTAGATCTCAGGTTTTTAATTTTTTGGACAACTTTTTTTGGATCAAAACGTTCTATTACCATGAATTCTAGAAGTATTAAATAAGCTGCTTGTCGTTTCTGTATATTTTTGTAAAGTTCATTCCTAACTTCCCACAGGCACTTATGTTTAACATATTCTTCCACAAACTGTAAGGTGGTATCCTCCGACCACCTTGCCATTTTCCATTGAGTTTATTGAATAAAAAAAGTATTAACTTGCAAGTCATAACTTATAAGAAAAAGCTAAAACTTCTAAGTAGAAGCTAATACTTATTTTTATTTGAATAAAAACTAGAACTCTCTCGAAAGTAAATACTGGAAAAATCTTTTGAATTTTGAGTGATTACTTATAAGTACTTACTTATATTTACAAGTGTTTACTTTTTTCGTTGCGTAAACATTCATACTAAACAAGTCGTGACAGGATTGTGTGCAACCGCAAGTAAGCATTTGGTTTCAAGTTTAAGCGTTGTATATTGTAGGTCTATTCGTCGCAATCATGTCTTCGAGTGAGGAAGAATTGCCGGTAAAAATTGGCGGTTACAGACTTATGTTTGTCAAATTGCTAAAAAAGTATAAGGTTCTTTTGAATGAATCAATGATTCCTACCATTGTTCAAGCTAAAGAAAAGGCATGGAAAGATCTCAAAAACGAATTTATCAAAATGTCTGGCACAAATACTACTGTTGAAAAAAGTTGAAAAAAATCCTCAATATGAAAACAGACGTGAAAAAAAACTGATAGAAATCTAACCGGGAACAAAAAAATTAAACTACAAGAATGGGAAGAAGAGTTTTTAAAACTTTTGAATTATGAAAAAAATCCACACAATTCTACGGAAATTAATATGGATACACAGTTATTGCCTTCACCTACAAGCATTGTACAAAAGCGGCCACAGAAAAGAATGAAACAAGAAACTGAAGAAACAAAAAACTTGTCAACGCAAGAACTGCAACGCCTTGTTCTACTTGAGCAATCAAATCTCGCTAGATTGCTAGCCAAAAAAGAACAACTCATGATAGACAGACTGACAAATCATCCAAACCATGATCCCGAAAGTAACTTAGCAGCTTCATCACACACGTAATCGGAGTCTCCAGGACTTTCCATTTCATCTAATGCAAACTCAAAATCATCTCGTAAATGCTTGCTAATGTTATGTAAAATAGCACAGCAAACAATCATTTTTGGAACTTTTGACAAAGATGTTTTAACCTTGTGTCCTAGAATGGACAATGTCCAAAAACTCTCTCAATTACAACCCTTTCCTTGGAGTGAGTGATTGAATAATTATTCAATTCGGTTTCGAGGATTTTTAAAAGGTGTTAATAGCCAAGGAGCATTTCCATATCTACTATCTCCGAGAAGGCAAAAATTACCCCGAAATCTTGCCACATTTTCATATACGGAACTTTGTTTCAAAATTCTGGAATCGTAAACACTTCCAGACCATTGAGCGTCTACACTTCTACACTTGTAATCAATTCATTAACATCACAAGTTACTTGCACATTTATGCTAGCAAATCCTCTTCTGTTAATAAAATCATCGCCAAATTCTGGTGGTCTTCTAATTTGAACATAAGTGCCATCTACAGCACCAATGACTGTAAGAATTTGGAATCGATTCGACCATTTAATTCTTGCTTCTTCCATGGCATCTAGATTAGATGGAAATTTTATCCAATGATGGGCCTTTTCTAATATACAATCAGCTACTTCACTTATGGTTTTGCATACTGTAGTATGATGAACGCCAAAATCTTCACCAATACCTGTTTGAAATCCGGTTTCACTAACATATCTTAGGAATATCTCCATCTTTTGCCGAGATGCAAGGGCACCTCCTCTGGATTTATCTTTCTCTGGTAAAAAATAATCCGAAATATAGTCTACACTTTCACTTTCAAAACGCAACAAGAGCTTAGATTTGCTTGGGCTGATGCTTCTTCTCTTCCTATAGTTCTTCCTGTTAAGAACATTTATGAAGTCCACCATGTTTAACAATATACTAGCAACTACCGTAGGAAAAAAGGATGCTTTATAGGTACCTTAAAAATCGTCAAGTTATAACTTACTAATTTAAGACAGATCTTATTTATATTCAAATAAAAATAAGCCAGTACTGGAAAAATCCTTATATTTTAAGTAACTACTTCAAACCAGAAGAGTTTGCCTTTTACATGAAGTAGTCACTGACCTTTTATTCAATACATTTTCAATTCAATACTTTTTTTTTACTCAATATACAGATTAATTTGATATAAACATTGCTTAATACTTCTATATTTTTATACACAAAAACAAAAACTACTACGTTTGTGTGGCTACTTACTTAACCTAAACCACCTAAACCGACTAAACCAATGTGTTGTCTGTCCAGACGTGTTTAGTTGCTGCGCTAGTCGGTTGTCTTTTGTGGCGGGGACTGCTACTCGAACCCAAAAATAGAATAGACTTCTATTTATTTGACTCGACCGTTTACTCTACTCTGTCAGTTAGCTCGACTAAAATGGATGTGTTCAAACGGGTCGAGTGCTAAATTACTCGACCACTCGACTAAACTACTGGCCGCGTCTGAACCGGCCTTCACAATATCCGGTACGCAATAGTTATAATAGTTATAAGTCAGATTCTGGATATATTCTTTGATAAAAGGAATATTATGTATTACGGTGTTTCTCGGGAGCCTATCATGGAAAACTCCTTTCCAGACCTCCATTCTTATAAATTTATTTTGTACAACTTGCATACTGTTGTATAGGGCCATATAGCCATATGTCATTGTCGATCGAATAACTTGTCTGTATAAAAGTAGTTTATTCTCGACAGAGAGACGGCCATTTCGACGGATCAATGGATACAGCTGCCGCATAGCTACTTTAGCTTTGGTCACTTGATTTGCAACATGCAAGTCGTGCAAAGTGTTGTGTTGAATTATGATATAAAGATAATGATAATGGTGGTGCTTTGGATATTGAGACATTCAGTTAGCTTGGTGTGGTTCCGGAATTTGTCTTTCAGAACCATATATTCCGTTTTGGAAGTGTTGAGCCTCAGCTTGTTCTTAATCGGATAAGGAATTATTTTGACTTTTAGGTGTTTTTCAACTTTTCCAAGAGCAATGTCCGCTGTCCTCGCTGTTTGTATTAAACAGACGTCGTCTGCATACAGCGCCGTAGCGAGTTGCTAACTGGAAAGTCAGCTGCAGTGAACAGCGAGTACAGGGAAGGTGAGATTACCGAACTTTGCGGTACCCCTGCCTGCGTTATATATGGTCCTGACTCAGCGTTGCCAATCGTTGAGTAAAATTTCCTGCCATCAAGATACGAGTTCAATAGTGATATTAAATATCCCGGAATACCAAGCTCAGTCAACTTGTAGATGAGATCTGGGATCCAGACGGAATCAAACGCCTAACAGATGTCTAGAGAAACTAGAATCGATGGGTGCTTATTTCTAAAACCTTCCCTGGTCTCGTTATACTCACCAACTTAACAAAGTGGACTTTTCCGCACGCTAGTAGAAAAAAAAATTATTTTCATGTTTTCAATCTCCTATATACTGTTAACTTTGTCAAGCACCTCTAAGGTAAAGTCTTCTATCAACTTGTTCACAATATTTCCATTAAACGGTTATGAAACGATGACTTTAAAATAAACGAGGCTGAAGTGCAACGCTGCTGATATCAAGATTTTCAGCTGCCGAGCGCAAACAAAAAAAATTCATTTCGCAAATGAATTTTTGATTGTAGTGTTCTCTGTTAAGAAGTATTCTAGCAATGAAAAACTCCGGGTGTAAAATCAAGATTCAGAAAAACGACATGTTGCATACTACTAACAGTTGACGCCTTTCAATCATTTTTTGGACTTGGATAAACATATGTTTTAGAAAAACTAGGCGACCAAAACAAACACTGACAAATCGTAATAACTTTGGAAAGAGTTTGGATATATTTGAAATGAGTTTGCACATTCCCGAGGTATAAGCTTCAAATATATGTCAAGGTTGAGAGCATAGGAAAGTTCTTGAGACCAGCTATCCAAGAGAATTTCATTCATCTGGTTAAGCTGGCAGAATAAGTCCATAACCCAATATCGTACAGGGGGGAATATCTATTGTGCTCATGAAAATAAAGTCGCGGTCTGGAAACTAAACAAATACCAACTGGTCGTGAGTGCTTCAGTAATTTTCTCAAAGAACTAAAATACAGTAATTTATAAGGCGCTACAATTAAATTTTGAAAATAAAATAAGCAAAACGCACCCTTATTTGAATTTAATAGGAAAAAATGAATATATTCCACCATGCCTCTGTATACATTACGGAGAGTTTGAGAAGAGAGGTAACTAGTTTGGATAAATATTGAACAGGTTTACACAAGTTCTCGACAAGGGTAACATGTTTACTTGGATATTATTAAAACCGCACCTTACTTGCGTCGCACTTGGGAAATAGTATTGTATAGAGCAGAAATTGGATATAAAATTAATATTTCTAAATTGAAATAACCAGATAATATCTTTATTTTAGGGCCAAAAGTGCTAGTAATATTTCCATCAGTCACCGAAAGCTTTAAGATGATATATATCTCACCTACCAATTTGAATTTTCAAATCTTCTTGCGAATTTCAATAAGGGGATAATTCTACAAACCAATTTTATTATGCAAATTAAACTGCATTCTCAAACGGCAAAGAAGATTGGGTACACAAAAATGTATCGTAACGTGATCCACTCACCAAAATATGGCTTAAAGCAGTATTAAGACTGGAATATACTATCAATAGGCGATGCCATGCCACTTCACTCCACGCAATGTGACGTAAAGTTTGTCAAAGGTCAATCGCAAATTTTTTCATTGCAACTAATTTACAGGGCTCGTTGCAGTCCTACCGGTTCGTTAATTATGTATCACTGAAACCAAAAATATCTAGTTCCTGAGGAAAGTTTCAAAGACTAGTAGCTCCTTTATTCCTATACACCGGAGGAATTTTAGGATATCTGCAGGCTCTAGCTTAGGTAAATATCACTCTTCTATTCAGTCATCTCCTAGATGCTGTGCAATTTCGAGCGCAAGTTCCCATTCAGGCGACAACGTCCCGCTAGGGCTAGGCTGATTCCGCTTAAGGGTTCCGGTCCCCAAAAGGTTGTTTTAGTCCCCCTCTTTGCTAGTTCATATGCTATTTCATTTCCCTTCGTTAATCTCAGTATATCCCAGGATAAATGTCCGACTTTATGCCGAAAGAATAACATTTTTATGCCCCATAAATTACTCTTCGTAAACTTAAGGAGGTCCATGTTGACTACAGCTGTCTTGATCCAAATATAACAAAATTTATTTTCTACTGTTTAGCATTGATTTCGTAATCATGAATATTTAGATAAATATTTCAAAATAATTGGGATCCACTGGTTGATAAAATATCTAAAAATGTCTCCATAAACGCAATTTCTTACTATTAAATTTGAGTCAAACTCATTAAAGTTACTAGCTAATTATGTCGATAACTTCCACTGATATATCCGCAAGCATTGCGGACAGAAACATCAGACTAATAAATCATGAAATCTGAGCATATCCAAAGGCATTAATTACTGAGATCTAAAGCGTTCATCTCCGGAATCTCAAGGATCGAGAAGTCCTATATTTATAATTAAAGGAATCCACAAAACGTTAAAAATCAAGTCAATAATGCATTTAATTATAATTTAAACGAAATATGATTTATTTCCAGTAAAAGTAACGTCTGGGACTTTTGTCCCGCTCTGTTCTTCTTTGTTTGTCTCTAACGAACAGTATTTATCTTATTGTTCGTTAAAAAGTTCTGCGTTTGAAATTTACAATGCATATTTTGAATCATTTTCGTAAACTTTAAAGCCTGTCTCTGATATGGTCTACCCTCTATTGTATTCATGTAAGTCTTAACTTTTTCATACGTGAGTTTGTATTTCATTCCTCTTGCATCTGTTGCTGTTAACACTACAGCCGATATAAGTAATATAAGGTTAATTGACTATAATCTGTTAGAAACACTCACCCAACAATGCTGGAGCACCCAAACAACAAATGGAAAAGAAAAGATAATCAACCATTTATCGTTTTAAATGTTTTCGTGTACGGAAAGAGTAAATTTACATAACCTACATTTGAAAATATTTGTGTTAGGTATGTCATTAATTTGAATAATAGATTTAATGATATAATCAGTTGTAATATGGCAGATTTTAATGATTTAATTCATTTAAACTTAATAAACGCTATACAAGAAGCGGAGGAGTTAGCAGATAGACCTCCTAGGATCTTTAACCATTCATTGATCCTTCTGAGGAATATTTTTTTTTTTATTCTGTTATTTAACGTCGGTCTATTTCTGCGACTGAGGCTAATCACCGACGCCGGGAGCACTCTACCCCTAACCGGAAATTTTGGCGAACCCACTAGTGTTCCAACCAGTGGTAGCGTTCTTTAACGAGCCCAACATCCATGGACTCGGGACCTCGGTTTTACGTCTCCTCCGAAAGACGGCATATCTACATTATACCTCGTGCTCAATGGTATAATGCCTGCGAGCTGTGATATGCTAGTCCGCTGCAGGCTGTACGGGCCTTATACGATGGTTTTCCCTGACATGGTCGTCACCCATCCAAGTACTAACCATGTCCGACCTTGCTTGACTGTAATTATCGCATTGAACGCGTTCCACTACAGTTCCACTACAGTGCTGAGGAATATTCAGAAAGGCAATTTGTGAAACTTTATAGACTCACAAAACCTGTCGCTTTTGAAGTAATAAACATATTTGAGCCTCATCTCTCTGCTTCAACAAGAATCTCAGCCTTGAGCATAGATAGAAAACTTGAATCACCCATTTTTTAACAACAAACAATAATAAAGGAAAAATGCTTAATAAATAATATCAACAGCCAGTTTGGGCTCACTACACTTAATACAGTAGTTGGTATATTCTTTGCATAGAACTAGAACTGCATAGATAAGGTAAATTCTTCGCTTCTCAAATGTCACAAGTGACAAGACCATACGATTATGCGGTGTTGTCGGCTGCTAAATTCTTCGTGTACGAACGTTTATTCGAATGGTGTTGAAAAATACACATTTAGCTCCGTATACGAAAAACTTCATGTGGAAATAACCGTACACGCATAATATTCGTGTGAACTCGAAAATCACACCCCTGGAACGAACCTAAAATCAACTTCTCCAAGCTCAACTTCGGAACCGTTGTGTAGGATCACAAAGGAATTGACTAGGTAAAGAGACTTACTCTTCTTCTGCGAGTACTTACAAGACACTTTAGAAAATAAATAATAGCTACAACAATTACAAACTCAAAATCCTCCCAGTCAAAGTAGTTGCTCGTTTAAGTCACGAGGCTTCTGGAATGGAATCAGATAATATGGGAAATGGTATTAAGGTTTAGTTCAAGTGTCTGGGTTGTTGACACAACGCACACGAATGAATGAAAGCTAAACTTTATAAGCTGGTTTTGCTGCCAGATATTCACCATATTTCATAAGTTGACATTGTTAAATGTTCGAAAGTTTCGAGCTATGTTAAAGAAAATAATACCCCCAAAGTATTTTATGCATTAATTGCATTTCCTTCTGTGCATTGCTCAATCTTGAGTCACTTCTATTCTATTTGCTAAACTAATTCAGTTTCATAACAAAGATTATATTTGCACGAGATAAATTACTTTCTAATAATTCAAGAAGAAGGTAATTTATAAAGATGAAATTTGTGTTTGCTCAATTAAAAGCAGCGGTAGATTCTCGTTATTTGTGTTCCGATGTTTCTAATTGCGGAAATTCGAATGAAGAGAATATTTAAGAGAGTCATAAATCAAAAACAAATAAAACGGTTTATTTAGATAGCTTCAACAGTTTATGGAAATAAATACAAAAATAATTGGAATATACCATGTTCAGAGACAATAGTATATTTTACACCAAGGAGGCGAAGACTATTATAATTCACTGAGCACCAAAACTATTTTGCGAGTGTCTTCACCACCATGGTGCATATATAATTTTTTCTATTACTTGCCAAATTTAGGGCAAAAATTGAAAACTAAAAAATTTCTTAAGAAAATTAAGTAGCACGCGTGAATGTAAATTATATGTAGAAGGTAAAAACATTCCTCGATCCATTTGTATTTGCAATCAACGTAAAATAAACAGCACATTGCAATGTCAAAATCAAGTTTTGGCAGTGACAAACTACAAATCGAAAGTATGCGCACCAATCGTTCAAGCTGATTTCTTCCTAGGCGCTTACCCCGTCGTCTGACTGGCACTTACACTGTCTGTTTTTGCTCCGCACCAAACCCATAGATTATGAACGCTCTCCTTATGTCATCAGTCATTTTTGGTTGAGCGCGAATTTTAAACTAATGGCATTTTTTTCACATAATTTCATCTTGTTAGGTATTTCCAAGCAGCAAATATTTTAAAGACAATTTTCTGGGTATACAAAATTATGTTGCACATTCGAATTTGTTCATTATTGACCTAGGTTAACAATAGAAAAAAATATAAACCTCTCATAGAGCAATCCAACTTCTCAGCTGGCTAGAAGACGCAATAATTGTTAACTTCACACCTAGTAGTAGTTTTTTGAACAGTTAGTACAGGGAATGAAGCATTTCACCTGACAATTTTTTCGTCCAGCATGAATTGACTTGAAATTTCAACAGAAGGTAGGTGATAGCCCAAGGATCAAAATCTATACCGAACCGAAGGGCGCTAAAGCCTTGGTGGTGGTTACCACCCCATCTCGGGGGTGAAAATTTTTCATCACATTTTAACCACAAAAATCGATTAAAAAATTGATCTAAGCAAAAAATGTTCCATACATTTTTTTTGTAAAATCAATATTCTCTAAGTTATTCGCGATTGAAATTAACGCTTTTTAGAGGAAAAAATCTACGTTTTTGATATGTTTTTCGCGGATAACTCGAAAATTATGCATTTTATCAAAAAAACTGTGGAAAGCAAAATTGTAGCTTTTAAAAAAACAAGCAAAATTCTTTTTTATAATTTTTTTAAAACCAATAGGAACCGAGATATGGACCATCAATGATTAGCTTTTTTTCCCAAATGCAAAATGTGATGGATTCAAAGTCAAATACTGGAAAAATGATGCATTTTTCGTAGATAGAAAACTCATAAAATCTTTTTCAAATAGCATAATTAGACCTTTCTTTTGGTAAAAAAGGTCTGTAGCATCAAAATTGAGTGAATTATGACAAAAATAATGTCAGTACTGAATTTTTTATACAAAAAAATTGGTGAAATTGACCCCCTAACTACCCCTAACTAAAATTGACCAATTTAAAATGCATAGTTCTCGAAAAATTATAGTTTAAAGTAAAAAGTTATTTTATATATTTTTATGCAAATCAATCAGAAGCGAAATCATTTTTTAAGGATTCGTGATTTTTTTTACATTAAGCTGCAACAGGGGCTGCTTTTTAAGGGTTGAAATATGATGAAATTGTATTCCAAAGCTCAAAACAATCATTATTCAACTTATCCAAACCAAATCTTACCCATTTTATAATGTTATTTTATGATTTTTGACAAATAAGGGTAGTTTTCACCCCTAAAAACCGCTTACGCCCTTCGGTTCGATAATGATTTTGAACCTTCGGCTATCACCTACCTCCTGTTAAAATTTCAAGTCAATCCATGCTGGACGAAAAAATTGCGAGGTTTTACCTTTTTTTGAGCTTCATTCCCTGTTCTAAATAATCAGTTGTTTTATAGATTTATCATGTACTATAGATCGCCACTTCTTTGTAAAAACAGTTCTTGCGATAGTTATAATAGTAGTGTGATAACGAGTACCTAGGACTTATCAAATTGTTTTTCGATTTTTAATACATTTGGTATCTACTTTAAAGATAGGGCATGAAAATATATTTTTTTATCATTGGCAGTCAATCAGGCCTTCTAGCATACGGCAATATTAATCATTTGCGAGATATTTTTATAAAAAAAATATTTCCGAAGCTGTACTAAAAATAATCCATTCCAAAAACTAACGCTTTTATTTACAATGCGTCCATAAAGTAGCGCATAAATTCATTATTAGTTAAATAAACAATAAAATTGGATATTCCCGAAACTGGTCGATTTTTTATTTTCATTTATTATTGGTTCAAATTATCATCTGATACACAGGGTGAACTGGAAAAGAATTACAATAAATGCTCAAATTGTGCTCTATTGATCGTTAGACAATGACCGAACCGTACATTACGGTGAATGCGAATGTTGTGTATTTCTTATCTAATTCGGTCTTGTAGTTGACGGATATTTCCAGGTCTGTTTGGGTAAACTTATGAAAAAAAGTGTAATGGTCTTAGATCAGGTGATCTAGCGGGTCATTTCACTGGTTCTCTTAATCCTATCTACCATTGTGGAAAAGTTATGTTTAAAAAATCGCGCAGAGTTACTGTGAAATAATGTGGCGATGCGCCATCCTGTCGAAACCAGATTCTCCACTCATATTATCAGGAAAAAGTTGGATCAGATCAGAAAATCATTGTAATTTATTAGAAATCCAGATATAATATTCCTGTTAAATTTTCATCAAAAAAATATGGAACAATAATTGTATATCTCATAATACCAGCCCTGTTTCGGGAATTTCTATTATTGTTATTTATTTAGCTAGTAATGAATGTATGTAGGAGATTAATACAGTACATCTGCTACAGTTCAAAAGTTTCATAAAATTGATTATTGGATAGTTTAATTATTATTTAACATGTTCACCTGTATACATTTTCCTATTGATCATGGTTACAATGACCATATATAAAAGAAATTCAGTGGCTGAAATAGGCCTTTTCAGCCTTTTAAATCTTGAAGTTCGAACTCTAAATTTCATCCTTTTCACATTCTTTGATTATCATACCCTTGTGAAATGTCCACTTGGACAAATTAAATGTAAATTCAAAAATTCACTGTAGTTCTTTTGGCATTATTTTCTTTTCTTTCCTTACCACATTAAGTACAATTTTTTTTAATATTTTAATATATAAGTATGTATTAGCATACTGAGAATTTCTAACTTTTGGCAACAACCCGACTTTCCTTGTATTGTATGTTTCACACAGCCTGATGATGGTAATAATGTACCGAAACTAGTAGCATCATATGTGTCCTTTTTGGGGACTATAATAAAATTTATTGTGGTTTGGACTTTGAGTTTTATTGAACGATAAGTTTGGATTTCATTAAACCACATTTGAGATATGGATGAGCTCTTGGAGTTAATGTATGCTTTACTTTATTGACTCACTGTATTAATAAATATGTATATGTATAGGTAGAAACAAGTCTTTTTCTACTTCCGTCACTAAAACCGCATCTATAAAACGGTTTTGACATTCGCAAAAGTCACATCCAGTTCATGATTTGCTTCTTAAACGTCACATCAAGTCACATCCTGTAATTTATATTTAATATTCCGTGATAATTTTGTAGTTCTGTGTTTTCAATGACACGTCAGTCATTGTCTGTTATCTTGTGAATATAATTAAAATAATATAATATTTTTTTTTCCTGCGGACGTAGAAAAAGTATAGTAAGCACCTAGTATCAAAAACATCTTTAGTCACTCGCTCCAAAAAACTCGTGAATAAAGTAACGTTTTTGAAACTTGGTACATAATATACTATAACGGAAATTGTTTATACATTTTATCCTGTGTTTATATTCAACAGTGCTGTAACTCACAATTAAAAGCTCTATAATAATTATTCGCTCAATTTAGCATGTAAAAATGTTTTAATTTGAAATCTCGTAGTGTTTGTAGGCTTTGAAATGATCGTGTCGAATTAACCCTATTAAATTACTGCATTATTAACGTGTTCACGCTATGGCTGGCAACACTGCTTTAGTGGACAGTATTTCGATTGAAAGTAATTGGTGATGTGATAATTGCTCTTCAGTGAGTCAGCTTACATTGAAGTACAAAAATAAATCACTCAATGTTTTATAAACCTGATTAGAGTATCAATATCGATTATTCAAAATTTTCAAAGATTATTATGTGTTCTGTACATTTTTCCTAAATAATAATCCAAACTTTTCTTAATATAAGTTTGCCAAGAATTGTATTGAACTGAATCGTTAAAAACAAGTATTTTTAAAATTTTTGGCTAGTCTGAAGTAACCTATTTTGTTTGATCCCAACATCACATAAATATAACAACAATGATTTATATTGAAAGTATTTCTACAGCTTCGTTGACTTCATTTTTCTATGATTATTACCGTGTTTTTATTTTGATTGAACAATTCAAATTATGAAGGCATCAAAACTATTATTACACAAGTGGCGATGGAATTCTAGGCAATAATGTCAATTTAGGCATACCAACATCAACAATTATTTCTACAGGAGGCTATTTTAGTTCGTGAATTGAAACTAAGCTACGAAAAACAGTGTCTCACATCTTCATAAGCCAGTTCATAACGTATATAGAGATTGTATCTATAACGCAAACAAGAATATTAGGTCTTTGTCTAAACTTCATGAAGATACATAAATCAGCCCTTCAGAATCTTACTGGCACTTGGCTGCATTCTTTTTCTAATATGATGTTTCGTGTTGCCCGTTCTGTACTAATTTTACCAGATCATCTCGTTCTAGGTGTTCCCCCGTCTCATTTTGCTACCTGTTTCACCCATTAGAACTCTTCTAGTCCTCTTGTTTCATTTTACCATTGACCCTACCAACTATCCCTTTGCACTCTTATTATGTTTGTTATCGCTTGCTTTCGCAAAACACTGGCAATTAGTTGTTCGTTCTTCTTCACTTTTCGTTTTTCAGCACTCTGCTTTGACTTTTCAAATATTCGCATCAACATTTTTCTCCTCCATATTCCCAATCTTCCTCTTTGATTTTATTCATAAAGTTTTAAACTAAAAGCATATGTTACTGATAGTTTTCCTCTATTCCTTTTTCTTCATTCCCTTCTGCGATTAAGATAATGATGAAAAACGACTGAGTATCAAATCAATGTTGATGGCTAATTTGTGAGGTTTGGTTTTCCAACGCTCAAAATTTTTTGTATTTGAAGTTACTCAAAACATAGTGCATTATAATAATCATGTTAAATATTTATGGCCTACTTTTAGAACCTTGATGTTTTAATAATTCAATTAAATACGTGCGTTGAACAATCTAATGTGGATTTTTCATACACTTTATTGGAAATTGATTGACCCATTTACAAGAATTGATTCCAATTCCTTGATACAATATTCGTTAAAAACAGTACAATTTCCCGAAACCTGTTGATTAAGTTACATTGATGCAAATTAGTTATGAAAAAAATAAAATTTGACTTGCCAGAAATGCGAAATCTTCAGTAATCCGGTCAAAATGAGAAAAAAGTTAGTGATAGCTTCACAAAAATACCTCTAAAACTGGATATAAGTGGAGGTCTTAAATACATCATTATAGATGAAAGGTCAAAAGTGCCTATGGCTAGGGCTAAAAACTTCCTGCGGGTCTGGTATTTGGGCCATTTCAATACTAGTTATACATGGTGTCCCGAAAATATTACCGTAAATTATAAACATGATATATCGTTAAGAAATATTCAAAATACCCAAATGCAACTTTTCTAACCTTCTTAGCTTGTGAGATACAGGCTGTGAAAGTGTAGAAGAAATATACATTTCATTTCATATCTTCTCGGGGGATGGAATAACAAATTTAAATTTTTTTGTAGGTTATTGTCTCTACAAAACACATCAACAGTATTAATTATGTCGAATTCTAATAAGCTAGTGGCGTGGTACGATATTATGTACCATATTTTTGAAACACCCTGTATTGAGAGCTAAATGCTTTTGTCTGCAATTCTTTATTGAACTTTCTACATAAAAGGTACTCAATCATTTTTAACTGTCGTAAAACAAAGTACTAGGGATAAAAATATTATTCTGAAAATTTCATGTCAATAGAATAAGTCGTTCTCCTAATACCAACAATTAAACAAGCATACCGAGAGCGGGGCGAAGACTATGACTGTGACGTCATCGCATATGAAAGTTAATGTGCACTAACATTACGCTTCTGACTGTAACGTGCCTCGCGTATTTTGAATTACCTACAAAATTTTGTGTGAATAAAATAAAATGTGTGGACGTAATTTTAAAAAAGCAGACTCATTAAATCTTCCAGAAGTGGAGTTGCTAATGATTATGAAGTCTTTTAATCAAAAACACGAGTTTATTAAATTATAATTGTATACTATGTGACACATAGTTTCTGGCTGTTTTCCGGCCGGAATGATTAAAAATGTCAATATTTTCATAGATACATGCTCTCTCAAATGATATACAGGGTGATTCCAGATGTTTTATTTTATCCCTGGTCTTGTGGACAAAGTTAAGGAGATAACGCTATAGGTTACTAAGTAAAATTTTTTTTTGCTATTTATGATGAATGTGTAGTGGAAATTGAATCACCAATGTTGAAAATTTTGATGAAGCAGGTAATATTAGTTCCAAATGTTTACATCAGATTCAAATGCACATGCACCTCACTGGTAAAAAAGCGATATTTGTTAGAGCTGATCAGGACTTTGAATCAAATAAAATAATTTTTTTCAAAACATATGATATACGTTGTTTTGGTGATGATCTACTGAAAAGATTACCTGTTTTTTGGAAAAAAGTAGTATTTGATAAAATTTAGATTGATACAAGCGTGTGGTTTTCAATAACCCGCTCAATATGGATTCACAACATATTTTATAAGGTAATTTATAACGATTCTGATTGAAGAAAAATGAAATCCTTAAAATACACAAACAAAGTATTTTGACTTATCAGTGAATGCTTTGAGTCTTTTTATGCTTTTCTGCCATTGCTTCCGTTTTTTTTGGATCCTTATTAATAGAAATAAATGTTTGGTTAAATGTTTTAATCGTAGTACTTTTACATTCTGGAACCGCACAATATTTATAGCCTTTTTTTACTCTGGCTCTGGTCCAATTATTTCTAAACGTTCACAAACACAACACTGTTCATAGTTTGCTAAAACATATAATAATAAGCATTTAAGCAAGCAAAATACTGTTACTAGCTAAGTAGTCATCTAACCGAAAACCGATCGGCGCGGTCCGCTCTCAACAAGAGATTTCATATGCGATGACGTCACGCCTGAAATTCGTAGAAATTTTCTTTAGGCGACTTAGGAGTCTCGCTGACGTCTAATTTTTTGCACAGAGCCTCAAAATGATGTGCTCTTCCTAATGGTAAAATAAATAAAAATATGTAAATGAGCCCATTACAAACCCATAGGAAACGTTTGTGTTTAAATTATTTGTTAGTGATCTTCAAGTAGGTACTACAAATTACTACTAAAAAGTAAAAAATCTTGAAATTGGAATGTTCTATCGAGTTCAACAAAGCGTACCTTTTATGTAGGAAATGTAGGTTATAAAGAATTACATACAAAAGTCTTTAGGTCTAAATACAAGGTGTTTCAAAAATATGGTACAATAAAAGTTTACGAGCCCCTCGTACCAAGCCACTGGTTTATCAGAATTTGACATAATTAGCTGTGTTTTGAAGAGACAATAACCTACAAAAAATTTTAAATGTATACTTCCATCCTCCGAGAAAATATGAAAAAAAAATGTGTATTTATTCTGTACCTTTTAACAGCCTGTATCTCACAAACTAACAAGGTTAGAGAAAAGTTGCAATTGGGTATTTTGACTATTTCTTAACAATATATCATGCCCTTAGTTCACGGTACTTATTCAAGGGACATCCTGTAGAACGTAATAATTTGAAACCAACAATAGAAAGCTATTTCATAGCATTATATAGTAGTTGGTATATGCGCTTTGTTTACATTCAGCCTGTTTGAATCCACTAATGTATGTTCACCACTTGATAGTCAACAGTAGTTGTTAACCATAACAACAAAAAATACAAACTAGGACGTCCAGTTCGAACTGAAGCAATTGAAATGGCAAGATTGGTTCATACAAGTGGACCATAAATACATCAGGCAACTACGTCGGGTGAAGGGTTTATAAGCATCTTGTGTGTTCATTGAATGTTGAAATCCTTTAAATTTCACTCTATTTTCTTGCTAATTTAACAATCATAATAATTGTTATACTATCAAATATATGTTAATATGTTACACATTCAAACCATCATATAACTTTTCAAGGGTGTGGTACAAATCTAGTTACCACAATCGTTTGTGATAGCTTTTGACCCAGATACGGAAATTTTCCAACGCCAAATAAAAAATACTAATAATAACTCTGAATTTCACTTAGTCGAGTGCGACAGAAAGAAAAAAAAATCCATACTTTACGCCGCATACTCATAAAATATGCTTAAAATCTAATACAAAATGAGGTGATTATCATAGAGAAATGAACTACAATAATTATAAATAATAAAAATTATTCGACATCTACCAGCAAATAGCATTTTTGTGATTGATAACGTTCCATAACGTTCCACAATTTTCAACTATATCCAGCTATATAAAAGTGCTCTAGGAAATACGAAATGAGACAATGGTTTCGACAATAAATTGTTGTATAACGTAATTTAAATTTACAAGTCAAGATAGAGAAAATAATTGCTGAAAATGGTCACTCAGTTTCGAGTCATCCACCATATCATCCTGACCTCAAACAGTATGTGACATATAACAAAGTTTAAAGAAATTCACGGTTGAATGAAGAAACGATATTAGTCTGTTTGTTGATTTGTTTATTCGTGAGTATCGGGGAGGATAAATTCTTTTTGAAACACATTCAGTCAACCCATAAATCGTTTATATTTTATATATTTTTTGGAATGCAGATTTTATCGAAAATTTCAGATATCTGAATTGTGATGATAACAATCTGCATGGAATGATTTGTGATTCGTTTTTAACAAGCATGTTAACATTTCTGTTAAATTTCGGTTTAATTAATGATCATAGAAATATGTACTCATCACCAGTTATAGTGAACATATTGATATTGAAGTGCCTTTAAATTGAAATATTCGCGAAATTCCATTTTGTTCATTACATTATAATTAATAGGTCATATAGTATATATTGTATTTGTGTCAATCATCATGAAACATATTGTCCCAATTGAGTTGAGCCACTCTATATTTTCCAATTAATTCCGAATTGATTTAATAAATATTTATATACCTAGGTATAACTTCACTTTTCCATATATAAACGCTAGTGGATATTTTGACCCTCCTAATCATTTCAAAGCCTATTAAACTAACGATCGTATTTAACTGTGTAGATACAAAAACGTTGTATAGACTTGGTAATAATTATTTATTATTTTTTAGGTACAGCAGCAAATCTACGGAAAGAAGTTATTAGAAACAAAATCAGGGCGATTGGAAAAATGGCTAGAGTATTTTCTGTCTTAAGGTAAATATTAAATTAATAATAAACAACTATTAGATTAGACTTAAAGGGGCGGCTAAGCGACCTATTCCACTGTAACCATTTCATATCTGCTGTGGTCCTCTAAATCTCTTCTAGGTGACAGCATCAGCACCTAGTCGAGCGGATAAAGCAAAAATGTTCGGAATTTTTTCCCTAAAGACGGATCGGAATGCGGTATTTTGCATTCGCTTCGGAAAATTATTTGTGAAAAATTCACCTACTTTGTTCTCATTACAAATCGGGAATTGCATCGCTGCAGTCAAAAATGCATCTTTTGGGAGGCCTTTTGGAGAATGTAAAAACTCTGTAAATAAGAGTCAGAACAGACTCAAATCGGGTACTCGGGGGTTTTCGAGGTCGCTGATCACGATTATGATGTTGAAATTGACCCCCCGGACACCTGGGGCTCAGGAACGCCGATGAACCTCGTCTCCGTGGGACTCTCCAAGAAATCACGAGGGGAACGAAAAAAACTCCGCGCCTGGGGGTTTTTCGGGTGGCTGAATTCAAATATGGCATCGGCGAACACCCCCCGGACACCTGGTGCCCCTATACCTCGATCTGGACATCATCCCCGAGAACTTTCTTGACAATATCGACAAAAACAGCCCGGAAATTATTGGAGGCCTTTTTTTGAGGCGCTAAATCACGATTTCACGTCGAAAACGACATTTCCACCACCTGGTGCACCGCAACCTGCGCTTGAACATCGTCTCCGAGGGTTTTCCAAACAAAATCGAAAAAGGTGAACCGAAAATCGTTATAAGGGGTTTTTGGGGCCGCTTAATCAGAATTTTGCGTGGAAAACGTCCCTTTGAACACCTGGTGCGCCGTACCCTGGCCTCGAACCTCTTCTCCGTGGGGCTCTCCTGAATTTTTAGCGGGGAAGGAGGGAAACTCGACGCCCAGGGGTTTTTCGGGTGGCTGAATTCAAATATGGCATCGACTAACCCCCCCGGACGCCTGGTGCACCCGAACCTCGACCTGGACGTCATCCCCGAGAACTTTCTTGACAATATCGACAAGAACAGCCCGGAAATTATTGGAGGCGTGTTTTTTGAGACGCGAAATTACAATTTCACGTCGAAAACGACCCTTCAACTACCTGGTGCACCGGAACCTGCGCTTGAACATAGTCTCCGAGGGTTTTCCAAACAAAATCGAAAAAGGTGAACCGAAAATCGTTATAAGGGGTTTTTGGGCCGCCTAATCAGAATTTTGCGTGGGAAACGACCCCCTGAGCACCTGGTGCGCTGTATCCTGTCCTCGAACGTCTCAGAGTTTTGAATTTTACAGGACTGGATCAACTTTTCCGAGGACCCCATTCACAGTTACACATCAATCAATGTGTGAAATTATGTGGTGATTTTCAGTTAGTCTTTTTCGATTTTGTTTGGAGAACCCTCGGAGACAACGTTCTGGCGGAGGTCCCAGTGCGCCAGGTGGTGGGAGGCTCCTCTTCGACGTGAAATTTGTATTGAGGGGCCCAAAAACCCCCTCCAATAATTTTCTGGTTGTTTTTGACGATATTGTCAGGAAAATTCTCGGAGAAGACGTTCGAGGCCAGGGTACAGCGCACCAGGTGTTCAGAGGGTCGTCTCTCGCGCAAAATTTTGATTGAGCAGCCCAAAAAACCCCTTATAATGATTTTCGGTCCACCTTTTTCGACTTTCTTTGGAAAACCCTCGGAGACGATGAACAAGCGCAGGTTCCGGTGCACCAGGTGGTGGAAATGTCGTTATCGACGTGAAATCGTAATTTCGCGCCTCAAAAAACACGCCTCCAATAATTTCCGGGCTGTTTTTGTCGATATTGTCAAGAAAGTTCTCGGGGATGATGTCCAGGTCGAGGTTCGGGGGCACCAGGTGTCCGGGGGGTGTTCGTCTATGCCATATTTGAATTCAGCCACCCGAAAAACCCCCGGGCGCGGAGAGTTTTTTTCGTTCCCCTCGTGATTTCTTGGAGAGTCCCACGGAGACGAGGTTCATCGGCGTTCCTGAGCCCCAGGTGTCCGTGTGGTCAATTTCAACATCATAATCGTGATCAGCGACCTCGAAAACCCCCGGGTACCCGATTTGAGCCAGTTCTTACTCTTATTCACAGAGTTTTTACATTCTCCAAAAGGCCTCCCAAAAGATGCATTTTTGGCATGCATTTTTGACTGCAGCGATGCAATTCTCGATTTGTAATAGGAACAAAGTAGGTACATTTTTTACAAATAATTTTCCGAAGCGAATGCAAAAAACCGCATTCCATTCCGTCTTTAGGGAAAATATTCCGAACTTTGAGCCTTTTTTGTGCTTTATTCGCTCGACTAACCTGGCTTCTTCTGTTAACCCCATTAGCTTTTGTTAGCTCACAGTGGTCTGTAAACATACCTACTACGGCTTTGCGAGTTTTCCTATATTTGCTTATTAGATCTGCCGTAAAAGTTGGCGAATGTCTTAATGAACTGTTTTGCCTATGTCTGTCCTGTGAGGTTACCCCCCATTCTAGAGATTTCTGTGCCACCCATTTCCTTGTTTCGACTTTGCGACGCAGCAGAAAGGCTCCAGTACAGTATTGATGAGCCTTGTCTTGCCGTTTCATCCGCTAATGACCTTCGAGCCTAGTACCCAGGCTACCATTACCTTGCAATGGTCTTAAAGTGCGTTCAAGGCACCAATCCCGTACTAGCTTAGAATTTCTCTCTATAGACTCAATGCACCTTGGCTATCGGTTGAGAGTGCAATTGAACAGTACGTTCTTTTTCTGCATTTTAATTTCTTCAACGCAGTGGTAAATCGCCTTACAATAAGCGAGAGTATCATGAATTTAATGACTACAATCGTTTGTATATTATTAAGAGATTTATAATCGCATAATTTACGTGGTCTGAAAATCGATAAGCTCTGGCCTCCACGGTTTTTGTCAAATATTGATTCTCATTTTAATCGGTGAGAATATAATATGTATTCAGAATATTGCTTTTTAATGGTTTTATAACGGTAAAGGTAAACAGTAACAACTAAAACACATAAGGGAAAAGAAAATATATACATCAAATTAATCGACAAATAGAAGGTATATCTATTAAGGACAGTAATAAAGAGTTACTTGGAAATTGTTCTTCAATGTAGGCATTCAACGTTTCTAATTATCGAGATCTGTGTTTAAAATTTAAAAGTTACAATAAGCGTTTTCGATTACAGTAGAACCTCGATTACCCGGGCCTGCCGGGACCGGACCTTTGCCGGATAATCGAAAACACGGATAATCCAAAAACTTCATTTTTATTTCTTTAATAATTTATTTACACAAATGCATATCAAAAGAATTAAAGAAACGTGATACATACATGTAACAAAAAACAAAAGTTTTAATATTTAAACATAATACAACGTATATGAACAGTAATAACTAAAAACGTTGATAAAATCACTTACCAAAAAAATCAGTAATTGTTTTTTGTTTTTGGGCTTCGTAAATCTAACCCTTATAATTTCCTTCAGTTTTCTAAGTTGAAGTAGATGAATGTCATCAGTTTCAGGTTGTTCTTCAAAGTAATGGATAAGTACATTTACTGCATCTCCTGCCTATGACTTGTTTTGATGATGACATTATTTTCATCGTCATCACTACTCTTGTCAGAACTTTCTGCAGAGGTTTGGTTATTCAGATAATCTTCGTCAATAATATTCTGATACCCTTTTTCGTCGTGATCACATTCTATATATTCCTGTATTTTTGCGTTATCTATTTCTTCCAAGCCTTTGATTTGAGGCTATAGATGCGATGTCTTCGATTGATAACTGATTTTCATCTTCATCTTCAGTACAATCTTCTTCATCTGCTGTTAAGGTCATAATTTTATCAATTGCTATTTTAATGTTGGTCTCTTTCACTTCACTCCAAACGCGAGCTACAGCATAAATTGCTTCTTTCAAAATCAGACGTTTCCAAAATCCCATAAAGTCACATTCTCCCAACAATTGGAGCATAAGGCCTTTCCTATAAAGCCTCTTCATGGTCTCTATAACACCTTGGTCCATGGGCTGGGCAATAGATGTCACATTAGGAGGAAAATATGTTTGTATATGAATATGATCCCATCTGCTGATTTTAGTTGCTTTACATCAGGATGCGATGGAGCATTATCCAGTAACAGTACAGCCTTGGGTGGAAGATTATTTTCTTGCAAATAAGTTTTAACTTGTGGTATAAATTTTCCAAAAAACCACATTTTAAAAATCACTCGATCCATCCAAGCAGCCTTTTGATTATAATAATCAACTTTTACATTTTTAAAAGCCCTCGGATAGCATCATCAAGTTTAGGAAAAGTAGATCCTTTTAGAGACTTCCTATCAGAAATAGCTTTTGCACCATCAGCTTTAGCTACAAAGCTCTGTAACTTGGCTTTATTCTTCACAATGTCGCGAACCATTTGTTTTCCAATGTTATATGTTTTAGCCAATAGAGCAACATCTTTCTTTTTTTCAAATTGTTTTAAAATTTCCATTTTTTGTTCTAAAGATAATACATTGCGTTTACGCTTTTCGTTGCACCGGTACGCTGCATTTTGTGCGTGTTTAAAGAGTCGAGTTGATACTGTTAATAGTTGACGAAAATAATAAGTAAACACATACAAGTATGTAAATTCGGGATTCCCCGAAACGAAACGAAAGTCTGTACGAGATGAGCGTCTGCGCGGTGCATTCAATGTTCACGCGCAACCTTTGGCCAACAGACACGGATAATCCGCGCACGGATGACCAATTTAACATGCCGCACGGAGAATCCGCCGCCCGGATAAAGCGCGCACGGATAATCGGGGTTCTACTGTATTTACTTTTGGCTACTAGTAGCAGCTCGTAGTGACTGAATTCCGTTCGTGAGCTTCAAGCCACGGACTCACGGACATTAAATATTTGAAGTTTGTCCGGTTTGACCTTTATTTAAAGGTTAAGATTGTGCCGATTACGATTTAATACCTTTAAACCTTACTAAAAATATCTAAATATGCAAAATTTCATTATCAAAAACATTATAATTGAATACTGTTCTTCTTGTGGTTTTGAGGATCTTAAGAAATCGTGTTAGTTTTGCTTAAAAGTCGTGACGAGTGACGACTGAGGCGTCACGCACAAGTGCTTGAAGCCCAAATAAACGGAAGCAACAATTGTTATAGTTCATGAATATCGTAGAAGTATAGTATATTGTGTCACGAGGACAGAAAATGAGAATCCAGCTGGTTGTACGCTTGCTTCAGTTGTGTTTCTTTTCTTCATATCCACATTCTTCACATCCATCCGCCACTATAACTAGATTTGCAACAGTGATGAGTATCAGCTGTTAGCGACCATGCCATAAAATATATCCGCCATCTAGCGCATATGGGACGAGTTAAAATTCTGTATTTGTTGTACCCTATAGAATTGAGCTTCAGGAATAATTTGAATTCATCAACTTGTTTTTGAAAATGTTTACAATTATATCACTGTTTCTCCAAAGATTTGATAAATATAACATCTGTTCATCGATAACCTTTGGTTCGTATTCTTAACTGAAATAACTTTATAAAACTCCAATTTAATACAAAGTAATTTATTCAACTTAAGTAACTTTTTGTGTTTTTTTTAGAGAGGAAAGCGAGTCTGTTTTACAATTGAAGGGTCTTACACCAACTGGTGCGTTACCACTAGGAGCACTTTCAGGAGGAAAAACGAGTCTCAAAAATGGTACGTTTATTATTTTATTAATTTTGTAGGAACTCGGGATATACACATAGATTCAAAAGTTTTGCATCACCTTCTTCGGATGCGAAGGAATCTTTTTGCGCTAACAATTTTTTCTTGGCTTGTTTATCAATGTTTACCATTTTAATATGTTCCATAGTTTTTGCAATATACAGTTTACAGTTTTTTTGTAAGATAACATTTTTAGTGCGATCATTTTAACATTCAAGGCATTTGATTTTTACGATTTTAAGTGCAAACATGAATCGTCAAGTCATAAGTGAGATTGACCGTGCAAGAATAGTGGCTTTAGTTGAAGAAGGTCATTCTCAAAGGTTCGTGGCAAACAGAGTTGGCGTTTGGCAAAGTGATGTGTCTCGTGTATGGAACCGGTATCTCCAGACCAATTCTCTTCGTGATAGACCTAGAAGCGACAGAAGGCGTGTTACTAATCAGCGGCAGAACCGCTTTATCCACTTAACTATCCAAAGAGATATGAGACATGCGTTGGGAGTTCAAGTATCGATCTCGACATTACGAAGACGAATACTTGCGACAGGTTTGAGGTGTCGCCGACCAATAGGAGTGCCCAGACTACAACCTGAGCACAGAGTTCGCCGACTACAGTGGGCTCAAGAACACGCGGCCTTGCCTGAAGAATTTTGGAGTTTTTTTCCTACCAGACAAGGATTTGTTTGGTACAAGATAGCCATCGAATACGTGTGTGGCGGGATCCAACAAGAGTTGCTCAGCTTGCCCATGCTCGCCCCGTGCCGCACTTCAGAGGAGGAAGTGCTATGTTTTGGGCTGGTATCATGTTAAATGATCGCACAGAATTAATTCATGTGGAGGGAACGATGACTGGTGATAGGTATCTCAGAGAGATTCTACATCCTCACGTGAGACTATAACGCGCAGCTGTTGCTTCGTTTTTATGGACGATAACGCCCGACCTCATTGGACCAGAGCTGTAAATGAGTATCTTGAAACTGAAGGGATCAATCGTTTGAACTGGCCTGCCCTATCTCCTGACATGGGTAGGTGCCAGGGCAGTGGCATCACGCAGAAATCCACCCAAGAGGGTACAAAGGCTTGTTCATGCGGCCCAAGAAGAATGGCGAAATATTCCTCAACAGAATATCAATAATTTGGTAAATAGCGTGGGCAGGGGACTTCAAGCTTGCATAAATTCTAGAGGTGGAAATACTCTTCATTAAAAGTTCTCATGCAGGTTCTCACTTAACCTTTTCTTTAAAAAGAATCTATTTGTATTTATATTATTTAATTTCTAAGAATACTTTTTATGTTTAAAGCAAGTTTCTTATTGGATAATAAAATTTTTTTTTTATTGAAACTAATTATTTGATTAATCTCTGATCCATTTATAATGAACACATTTTTTTTTCGGAGATTTAGGGTGATGCAAAACTTTTGAATCTATGAGTAGAAAAAATATATTATTCACAACCATACATGTAATGCTGCCATTACTAACGTCATTGAAGGTTAGAAAGTGTCATATTACACTGACTTCCCGCCCTCATGGATCACTTCCCGCCCTGACTCCACACCCTCTAAAATGAGATGAATATTTTTTATATTTGAAAATATAATACATTGATGAATATTATAATACCTATTTCTGGAGGGGTACAATGCATCAATTATCCATCGGAGGTGATTTTTCTTGATTTATCATTCGCGAATTTAATATTCATCAGACTTTATCGGACATTTATTCATATTGGTGACAGTAGTTGTCAAATGTAATATTTTAGGTGTGTTCGGAACAAAACAAAGATTTATTAATTTTGATCGGGATATAACGGTTGTAAGTAAAATAGTATACAAACCTCGGTAGGAAGTTTCATTCCTGTCTCGAGATAATAGCTTACCTCTCGACAATAATGAAACTCTTCCCACCTCGGTATGTAATATACTATTACACTACAAGTGCGGAAAATTTTTGCTCATACTATTTCTCTACTACCTCGGTTTGGAGAACGAAAACAATTACCCATCGTACCAAGACGTACAACGATAAGGGATGTCAAGCTCTGCTATACTATTTCGACCCGAATGTCCAGGTCAGGTGTGGAATTAAATGGCACTTTTGAAGCAGACTATATTTTCATACGTTAATTTAATGTTATTTTGTACAATTTCAGCTTTGCAAGGATTCTCACCAAATCATAAAATCACCAGTTTTGCAGAGGCTAAAGGTCTTGATGCAATCAATGAACGTATGCCCCCCAGGAAAGATGCGCCTCCTTCACCTTCGAATGAGGATAATCCTCAAGACCATAACCACACCCAATCAAATGCACATTCTTGAGTCAGATCTTTTTAGATAGGACATCACATTAGCCGTCTGCAGGTAAGCATTATGTTCACTCTACTATGAAATTTAAGTTTACTATTTATATAGTGACAGAATGCTCTGAAATTATTTGGGAAACATAAACACTGATTATTATCAAGTGTAGAGACCACAATATGTCATATAATAGTTGGAAAATGAAAAGAGAGTGAAGGGATTAAAAGTTCGTTATAAGTTTAATATCCAAAGTATGAAAAGCTGTAATTAAGATTATATATAACTCTAAAAAGATATAATCCAAGTTGAAATACCACAGTAGAGCTAGAGCCAGCGAGAATAAAAAGTAAAAACTGTTTTGATTCTTAAAAAATAATCCTTGTGTCGTGTGTAATAAAAACTATAGATTAGCATGGAATTAAAACTCGAATCAATAACTATCCTGTACTCGCATTTAAACTCCAATTTTAGTATAAACATCATTTGATACAAAACGATTTAGTGCATTGCTGACTACTTTTCTACCATTTCCAATATACGACAGAGAAACTTTTTCAGTTATCAGTTCAATTTAGAAAAGGAAAAACCATTTTATAAAAACGACGCTTTACTTTTATTGGAATTGATTATATTATCATCTGGAAGTAATAGACGTAATACGAATAATGCTATTTGTTCACTTTGCCGGATTTTCAATTTTGGCTTCCTTCACATTAAGATAGTGACAAATTGTAAACTTCATCTGTTTTTTTATTTTAGTTTATTGCTTTTAAAATAAGAAAACTTAAATGTATAAATCTCAACGTATTCACATGAACGTCGGTAAATAAGTTCCAGATGTTTACTGAATTCAACCCCAAGCTGCCGAAGATGTAAACAAACACCAACACATGACTACATCTGTCCTCGTGGAGGAAGTCCTGTTATTGGTCAAAAATCAACGTTATTATAGTTATTCACTTAAATACAGCTTCTTGCAACAATTGTCATAATTAAGTAAAGCGCGGAAACTGTAATTTAGTAATAAACTACAAAACCGAAATGGTTTTTTGTCAATAAGAATTTTGGTTTGTGATTTGTTGTGGGGATGTGCTTATATCGCATTCTCAGCATTCCCTTCACTGGGGTAAATGTATTAATGTGATTTCAGCGTTATCTCCAGTCCAGAATTATGCACTTGGAGCTTCTGGACGGATGATATCTACCTTGTACTGATGAGGCTCAAATAATCCGAAACCTCTCTGCAAGTGATATTGTCCCTTCTTATTACAAACCAGAATAGTTGGTTATATCTTGCAGATATACGAACCCCGTTCAACTTGAAAGTGTAATTAATCATCTGAGAAGTAGATGCTTCTACTTTTCCTACGGTCTACTTTTTGAAAAGTAATTTTAAAAATTTGTAAGACATCTGTTATAATATTTTGAACATTCTTTAATTGTGTTTGTGTGTTTATACTAAGATAAAATATCTTGAGACTAATGATGAACAAGTCCATAAATTTTATACAAGACATTTTAATTATCTACATGTACTTTTATCTAAAAGAAATATTAAATTTAAATCTCCGGCTGCACAAGAGCAACGATTTTATAATTAATTACCTCTAACTATCAGAAATTGTTACTACAGTAATACAATTGATGGTTTCAGCTGACGCCATACTGTGGTGGATCGTGACGATCGTATTGTAGTGCCATCTAGCGGCACTTATCGAAAGTAGGCCTGAGGTAGAAAAATAGGTACCTACTAAGGGTAATTAATGTGGCACCATCTACATTTTAATCACTTAAAAATGTCAATGTTGCCATGTTTAAATTATTAACAAACTAGATATTTCAGTGTTCCTGTGGAAAGCCGAGACACACCCTAAATATATTTGTGATATTAATAAAAGTGGAAAAGTTGTGAATTTTGTTAGTTTTAAGTTGAGAACATTATCTATTTATTGTTCGCCAATCGCCACACTTCTATTATGGAGAAAGATAAGTGAGTATCACAATACCAGCAATACCATAGTTTCAGTTTTCCAAAAGGGCCACGCGATGGTAACATTGTTATCTTTGTCCATAATAGAAGTGTGGCAAATAATAAATATTTATGTTTTTAACTTAAAACTAATAAAGTACACAATTGTAAGAAACCTTTTTTTCTAGTACCTATATATTATGTATAAACTTAATAATTTTAAAATGTACACGAAAACATAATATTCATAATACCACAAACGGTGTGCGTCTTGGTTTTTTACAGGAACTCTGAAATATCTAGTTAGTTTATAATTGAAACATGGCAACATTGATATTACTAAGTGAGCTAAAAGTAGATAGCTGTACACTAATTACAGTTTCTGATTTCCCAGTTTTCTACCTTGTACCTACTTTCAATACGTGCCGATAGATAGCACTACAATCGATCCACCGCAATATGGCGTCAAATATAATCATCAATTCATAAAAATTTTAAACTCATTTTTAATTGACCGTTGTTTTTACTACACAGAAGAATTTTCAGACTTGTGAATGTTGTATGAATAAATCATTCATGTAGTTGTTTGTATTATGAATTAAAATGTTATCAGTTTGTTTAGATATAATTTGCATGTCAATTCTATATTAGGATTAGGATTAATTTTTCATTATGACTAATTCTATACAAATTTTGTTGTTTATCAGAAATAAAGTAAGGAATCATTATTAAAACTAATTAAAATTTTTTGTCATTGGAAGAACATCTTTCATTTAGACGGACGTATGTCGTGTCCTAGTGTTTTTTACATCCTCTGCAGCTTTAGTTTGAATTCAGTATAGCTAATGAATATCGTCATAAATTCACCGTCAGGTAATACCATAAAGGGTCATAAAAATATTCGTTAGTTTTTGTTTTTAGAGTCTCTAATATTAGCATAGTTTCTATAGATCACTGGAGACAAACGAATGAAAATAGTTGTCTCAAAATAAGTACGGTATAATATATATTATTTTAGTTGTATCATATGATTTATTAGGTACATGCTGTACTGCCTACTATACGCTACTATTGAATATAATGTTGTAAATACCTTCGTTCTTCAAACAACTGTGCAAAAGTATATAATGGTTCGAACTAAATGCAACGAATGACTTCAAAATCACAGCAAAAGCTATTCACTGGCAAAAAATATGATTTACCAGCAACAATTATTATCTGACAGTACAAAGCACATTCTTCATAAATTAAATAATTTTTGAAATCCCATGAACTGTTCAATTGCCTTTTTCTCTAAAACGGATGAAAATATCTTATTTAAACAAGAGTACCTACCAATATTACTTAGAAATGATGTTCATGTCATATTTTCGAATCAAAATCACTGAAAAGTTTCGTCAAAAAAAGTTACCCATTTTAATCATCAGAAATCCTTCTTGTGGCGCCCCTTGTAACAAAATATAAAATAGTTTATAAAATAATATTCCCTGTGTGAAACTAACCACTGTGTCGATTTTGATAATAATTGATGAATATACAGTGAAATTATTAGCAGCAAAAAAATTCAACTTTAACGCCCTTTATCTTTTTTATAGCAATATATATTAAGGCATATTTTGATCCTATGGGCATATTATTTCAGTTATATGTAATTTGAAATAAAACAATTTTTTTCCTAGATCTCACTTGAACCATAAGCGTATTATAAATATAAATATTTTGAATTTACTGTCTGTACCCTTCCTTTGTGGTATTACTACTTCAAATGAAACTAAAACTTTCTAATTAATTCAATATTCAAAATTCAAATGGAGTTAATTAGAAACTTTCAGTTTAATTTAAAATAGTTATAATTATTTTGGTTTGTTCAATTTAATTTATAAGTTCCTTTTCTTTTTTTAGATATCTCCTGTGATGGTTTAGCGATTCCTATGCAGTGGCGTTCACCTAAACATCTTACATCTTTACTAGGTTATAGGATCCATGTTATCTCATCAAGACGACAGGCTCGTTCCAATATTCTGATATAAGTAGCTGGTCTGCTTTCCTATATCTTTCTTCTTTTAATGCTTCGTTCGTGTCCCGCTCTCGCACACTGACTGCGCTATAACGTTATGTCTGCTATTAACTACATTCCATATCTACTGGGCAGTCGGGTTGTTACCGATCCATCTGTCAATTGTCATAGTTGTTGTCTATCGAGCCTGATTCGCTGATCAATGTGATGATGGTTGTTCGATTCCAGTAGAAAAAATTTGGGAAATATGTTTATAATAATTGGCTGTATTTCTTCTAGAATTTAAGAATGTGCAGCACTGATAAAATTTTTCAATTATAATTTACCTCGCTCAAACTTTCCTTCCATATAATGTATGAAACTATGTACCACATTTAGTGTTAGTAACATTAGGTCCATATATAAACAACAAGAATCTTTATACTGCTATGTTTTCTGTTAGTGGACCCATAGATTTATATTGAATTATCTTGTATATTACGTTTCACTTAAAAGGGGTGTTTGATAATTGAGTAAATTTTATTTGTGCGTTACAGATTTTGTTCACAGTGTATTTCATTTTTAAATTTAACTTCTAATACCTATTTAATTATAAGAAATAATCACAAATATGAAAATCCCACATTTTGGAGTTCACTTAAAGACTAAAAATGAAATACGTGTAAATTAAAATATAAAATTACACAAAATTCACTTCGTCATGACAATGGCATTAATTATTTTTTTTGTGAAGCGTGTGACCGACTGTATGAAGTAGTGCAGAAAGATTTAGGTTTTTTTATGTAAAATATAGGGTTGTTTTAAAATGGTGTTTTGAAAAAATTAACAGTATACAGAAATATTTTTTATTTTTTTATTACTTTTCTTTAATAGACATATTTGTTTAAGACTGGAAAATATAAGAATTTATAAGGTTAAAATAATGGAAAGTAATAATTTCGATACTTTCAATTTCCTAGAACGTAGTTGGGCTGTAAATTTTGCATTCATAGACAAACGAAATGTGTACATTTGTACCTTTACACACTGCTTAAAAGTGCAGTACCTAAAGTTGATTTCCAACTTTTTTGCATTTTGCAACTATTTCAAAGACTGAAAGTTTGTTTTTATCTTTGATTCTTGTCTCTCTATTAGGTAGAATATATTTGATATCAATTTAAAAATTTACAGAATTCTTAAACACATGAAATTCTACTCCCCAAACTTGGACAACTTTAATCTAATACTTCTTTCTCATTCCAACATTATTATACTCTATTATTTATGTGCTGCAAGTCCCTTCCAACAAAGATAACAGTCCATCCGAATTGCTAGTGGTTATTCATAGCACTTTTATGCCCTTCACCAGTTTGTACAAGCTCTTAGCTAGGTGTTTGCTAGTAGTCTTGAGTTAGCCAAATAGTGACTGTCTTTTATGAACAGTTATCTAGCAAGTACACTTTATAATTCCCAACTGGTTTTTTCTCATACATTGAGGGCGTTTTAAGCCAAATTAACAATAATGTTCAACTTTTAAATAGTTAGATACAACGTTCGTCTGAAATTAGTGAGTAAAAATTGGGTAACTCTTATTGCTTTCAATTACCAACCATAAAAGATGACCTATTTTTTTCCGTTGACAATTTCCTAGATCAGATTATTGTGTGTTTATTGTAAGGTAACAAAGTAACACGATTGTCTTTATCATTTTTTGAAATTGCAGTTGAATAATGCAGATCCAAATGAATATTTAAATGTACCTACCCTACCAACAATGAATCCGTCCTTAAACATTTAAGTCTATATTTTTGATAATCGTACTCTTTCGTATACACGATGGAGTAATGACATTGAAACTCTAATATGCTTTATAAAATGTTTTGTAACATATTTGTTGATTTTCAAAACGCCTTGTAGTAACGATCAGCAGTATGAAAAAGTCCCGCGGAACTGGCTAGTTGTTGAGTGATATGAGCGTGCCATACCCACATGTCGCCACTGTTCTATGTCATTCTTCATTCTCATATATTGTTCTCCATCGATGTTCACATGACATTTTTTTCATGTGTGTTTTATTTAAAATAAAAATGAAATAAATAAAAGAGATATTGCTATATTCTATTTGCCAGCATGAATTTAATTGTGTGAAATAAGTACATTTTTCTCTCTAATATTTGAACAGAAAGTATTTTTCTCGAAAGCCATTCCTGGTATTTCTGAGCAAGTATGTTTAGATTAGAGTTTATTCACTTTTAATATTTTCTTGAATGAACTTAATCAATTTTCCATTCCGGCTTCAATGATTGGATTTATTTCATGGGTTTCCTCTTTTCTTTGCTTTCTTTCTTCCTCGGTGTCACTTTTTTATATTTTATCTTTTATCTTTTAATACATCTGATATCTAACATCCGAGACACATATTGCTTACTAGTTGTGTATGTTTTATTTAACTTTTCTCATAAATAGTATTGGGAAATATCATGGTCAGTATTCAATTAATTGCTTTGGTTTATTTTCGAAAACAATTTTCACAATTATCACTAATTTGTGTGGAAGTTTTGTGGTCAACAAAACAAAATTAAGCAGTGCTCGATGTTATGCGTTGTCATCATTTCATAAATGAATATTGTCCAAATTGTTAAACTATTAACCGTTTTTTAAATATTCATTATTCAATTTTTATGTAGTTCAGTTGTTATTGTAGAAATTTTTGTTCCATTTAATCATTCCCATTTTTTATTTTCATCCATTCAGTTTGTTCTGTTGTGCATCGTGATGTGATAATGTAGTTTGTTATTCATATTATTAATGACAATACATACTTGGAAATAACAAAAAAAACATTTCACATTAAATTAATTATATTAAATTTTTCATTAATAGAGCAGGGTGAATATACCTTACAGGAATGGCTTGCCAGATATTCAAACAAGAAAATACATATTTGTCTTCGCTACGAGTTGTACTTATTTTTTCTTCATTGTACAAATTGTGTTATATTAAATGGTTAATATTAACTGTACTCTGTGTCCGAGAGAAAATTTCCTTCACCAAATGTGTGTGTGTATATAATGTGTACAAATATGTGTTTATTATTCAATGTACCCAACAAACGCATTCAATGAATCTACAGCACCAATGTTATTCTAATCGATAGGAAAAAAATTGATTCTATAGGTATCATCCACTGATATTTTCAAATTTGATCTTGGAGGTGTTAGGAAAATAGGGTATATTATTCGACATTAATAAAAAAACATAGACTTATACTGTAACCAAACTTAAGATTTCGTATTTTTGTTCAATTTTGTTGTGCAAGAACATCATCGAAAACATTCAGTCTCTACCATCGTATCTGCCTGCTCATTTTTTCTTTTTGTATTCATGAAGACGCAAAATATCTTACTGGATAATCAAAGTCTGCATTTTGCACAACGTTGTTTTAAATAAACAAGAATAGACAAATTCAGATACTAAATCTTTATTCATTATTTAAAACTGGAAGGGTTTACCAAGAAAACAATAGTAATAAACTGTGCTTCCATAAAATGCAAATAAAACTATACATTTCTGTGGATAACAAACGTTATAAGTTATATTATTGGAAAAAAATTGAGACCAATATGCAGTAGTGTTTGATATCTATGAATCTTTTAGTGAAAAACTATTTTAAATATTTTTCACTCGGACATGGAGTTTGTGTGAATGATTTTGTTGTATGTCAGCGCGTTAAATTATATATCTAATCTTATTAAATTCTGTAAATTTACTCTATAATATATTATATACATATAATTATGGTATAGTTAATTACTAGGTAATATCTCAAACCAACTATCGGATAAACCTTAGAGAATATCAAAAAAAAATTCATATGGCGTCCCTTAACTTTTATACAAAACTATAACAATCTTGCTTTGATTCCTTTTTAAGATGTTTAAGGACTGTTAACGATTTAAATGTGCAATCAACTTATTTTATGTGACTGATATTTACGCTTAGTACTCTTTATTTTTGTTTTTCGAAATTATTTCAAAAGGTGTTAGTGTTGGTACAGTTCCGAAAGTTGTTTTATTTTTGGCTCCAATACGAAGACGGAAATATTTCAAACTTGATAGTATGAATTGGCGTTTTTATTCCTGGGTTTATATTTAAGGGAAAAAATATTTTATATCTAGCGCTTATGGTATTGAAATATTTTTCGTTTTTGTATCTATATTTAAGAAAAAGTGTATGAGTCAAAGAATGTTTAAACATATTCCAACAGACATCCTAAATATAAAAGAATAACATTTTTGACTTCATTAGTAAGTATATTGATTGAGGAAATATTGATGAGAAAATACTACTAAATCAGCTAAACTTTATATAATCCATTTTGGATCAATTAAACAGAATCACATTCAAAACATGAAAAATAATTAAACATATATATCTTGAACATCTTCAAAATTCGTTCATATATATAAACTTATCTGGATTGTGTAGTATGTAGGTAAAGAATTGTATTATTACCAACACTACCCTAAAGACAACGTATGTATTGAAGTTTGGGACAATTTGTTCTGTTTGACTTTTTTTAAAATTATATTTAGATGTGTAAGGCTAATCACACTATTTTAACTAGCGTCATCATTGAATTGTTCTCATAATTAATCACTACCTCTCACTTGTATATATCTACAGTTGTAGCATTATATTTGTTTTTATTATATTTTTTTTTATTTCGAGTCTATTATTTGTTATAGTAGTGAATTATCTAGCTCTTCTGGTGCGAAAGGAATGTGGTACAACTAAGCAATAACAACATTTTTCTACGGTGTCTTCGTAAATTAGTTGCATAACATCTCATGGGATAAACAAATATGGTAATAAACATCACCTTTATATCACTTCCTAAAGTACCTACCTTAGTATTGAAAATTAAATTTACTTTTATATTTGTTTTCATTGAGTGGGTAAATGTTCTTTGATAATTTCAGTTTTTCATCATTCAATCAAGTCATTTTCACATTGTGTGTGTTTGGGTGGACCAACAGGAAGTGCCTTCTGCATGGATTTTGCTCAAAGCCAGCCTTAAACAGTCAGTCGACTCAAAAATGAAACAAAATTTCTGAAGAAAGATTTAAATCGACATTCACGGTTGAAAATTTGCATGGTAACTGAGCTTTTACATCCGGTGTTATGATATTTTTTGACCTATTTTTTTTCTTTGTAACCTGCCAAACTCTTGCAAATGATACTTCCAAATTGTCCCCCTAACCACTTCTCAAAATTTTATAGTATCCACGTCCGCTAATTCTTATTTTAGAATAAATATATGGTAAATTACATCAAATACTCATTTTTTATGAAAAAAAAACAACAAAAATAAAAAATTGTTTAAAGGCTTCATGGTCGAATATATAAACTCCATTTCAAAATTTTTCAAATGGACTTTATCAGTTATAATCTATTTTTGAAACAAATTTTATCTATAAAATTCAAAAATATTAATAATATAAAACTGTGTATATACATTATTGTAACATATATTTATCCCATGACTGTTATGTGTACTTCACAAGTGGTTAGTTGACATGTTCTAAACATATTGTCTATTGACGCAACCCTTTGTTATTTTATGACTGAATTGCTATAACTTTTCGAATTTCCATCTTTTTATATTTCGAAATACAGAAATTGCCTGGTAATATTTACCAAAAGGCGAATGCAATTTTGTATATCGCAGTTAAGACTTTTTGATCATTCCATTTTTTCAATTCAATATAGCCGAACTTTCAATCTAATGTTTTACAACAACTTTAAAGTAACTTTCTAACCTTAAACACCGAATAATAATCAACATTCGGTGCCTCAAAGTAGTTGATTTTATAATAATATGGACAAACATTCAAGTGGTCTTTTATAAAATCAAGATTTAATAAACACCAAAGGTTTTCAATAATTTTAAAACTCAGTAGGTTCTTGTTGAAAGTAAAGCAGAGACTTCACATGCTGCTACTTCACTCCCTTTCATATTTCGTAGAGGTAACAGCCTCTAAAAAAACTAATATACCATATACATCACTTTGTGAAATTTGCTGTTGAGTTATTTGGTGAGCACTTGAAGTTGAACTTTGCATGGCAACTTTACCAGTATAATAATTTAAACCCTTCACTGCGTTCCCTGTCTGTCAATGAAAGGATCTTCTGCAATTTCAGGAAGTTATAATATGTCCAATTTGTTGAGTGGCGAACACAAGGAATCATGGAATTTGGAAAATAATAGTCTTTGAGGAATACCAGACTATTTTTAAGTGTTTAAAGTTACAGTTTTATTTATGGAATTATTGTCTAGTCTATATTGATTTGAAAGGAAATGGTCGTTATCACTTTCGTTTGCCATGAACGTAATCTACCTACCAATTGTAAATGTTGATCACTCTCCAGGCTTGGTATATTCCAAGCAATAATAAGCGATTATTTGTGATAGCTATCCTTCATTTTGAATGGCTTTTTGTATTTAACTTGATATTATTATATAGAATGTTGATACTGATAAAGGCAGTCCAATTATAATATCAGGTACTGATACATTTTTTGAAAATAAACTTTTAAAATTGTATAAATATAAAACTATCTATATGCCTTCATACTTCCTAACTTATTATGATTATTATTATAATTATACATATAATAATGCACTGAAGTATTGGGATGTTAGACTTTTTACTTTAGTACTATCACTGGTGTCACTTCATGTGGCCGTTTTAATATTAATACTAGTACTGGAATTCCACAAACAGAAATCTGCCTTTATATCCAGAAGGTAAACATTGAGAGCTGTACATGGATCAAACAAAAATATATATTTAGCTTATAACACGTATCATATTTTTTTAATTCTAGAGTTTAATCGATATTATGAAAACATAATTGTGTCTCGAATTTAAATAATTGATTTGATTAAGACTTGCTTTACGTTATTCCTGTAGGGCAAAGATGGATTTATTCCAAGAAGTTAATTGGTTAATAGGTACAAAAAAATATATTTTTCTAAAGAAAGTATATTTGCAACACTTTTTATTCAGACTTATTCAATCCTAGACAAACAATAAGGAAACATTGATATTATATATTTTCTCAGACATTTCAGTCTATTTTTATGGATGAGAGAGTATTAAAATAATAACGTAATCCATAGGCGTATCACTTCTTTCAGTAGATAGTTTTTGATGATGTATTTTCGTATGAAATAACATTTGTATGAATATATTGGGTGTACACATATATTTCCATATAGGTATACTTGACGTAATAGATGTTGTGCGAACTTAAAGTTGTTGGCTTTTTCTTCAGCTGTACTTCGATACGATACGATCATAGTTCGCAATATAACTTAAAGGGGACATACGATTAGATAGCTGCATTAAAAATATTACGTCCACTATACTCTATATACTCTCTCGTACATAAAAATAGGCTATAAAATATTAAAAAATTGTCGTAGTAACAATTGGTCAATGCTGTAGCATAAAAGTTTTCGTAAAAGATGTATCATAATATGAACTCAGTCACTTTTCTTTTGGCTATCTTATAATAATAATATCTATTACAATAAAATATACTTTTATTTGGGTTTGTTCTTCTCAAGTGAATCTATTTTTTATACTAAATTTCATTCAAGTATTTGAGCTTTAATTTTAGAAAAAACATTTTGTTTTTTTCAAGTTAGGTATACAACGACTATTCAATAATGTATAACATGGATAAATAGAACCTATATTAAAGGTTATTCATATACAAATATCACAACATAATAAATAAAAATTATCACCGCCACAATTCTTCATTTCACGCAGTCACACCTCTAAACCACTTCGCTACGAAGACATACTAATTCATTAATAAGTTGTTGTATATAGAGCGAATGGTGATGTCAAAACCATGCCACAACTAAACTAAATGACGTTTTAAATAATTTGTAGCCGTTTGCAAGAATTTTTGATAATTATACTCAATATTACTCAAAATTACTAGAAAATATGATATGAAATAAATGATACCCTCCCAAAAATAAGAGAAGCAGAATAAATACTTCCTTATGTTGCGTGATATAAGCTAACTCGTTAAAAAAAGCTAAAAATTTCATGTTCTAAATAAACGCAAATACAAAATTGTGATTTCCAAAAATATGTAATGAAAAGCCATCATTCACAATTGCACATGTAATAATGATAAAGCTTCCAAATGAAACAATTTAGCTTCAGTGTTATAAACTGAAATGTGATTAATTCTTTCAGGAACCCATTGTCGTCAGTGAATGAAGAGATAAATATGAAAATAAGATTTTCATTAAATAAATTTGGCTGCTTAGGCATTGAGTTAGACTTCAACAAGATATTAATACTTCCACTAAGTGAACAAACTATTGAATCCATACATATGTAGTCCATTTAGTAGTTTTGTTTTCAAAAAAAATGTTTTGATGGTACAAATTGCTGAAAAATTTTTGGATATTGAGATTTTATAGAGATACAGTACTATAGAGTCATGTTTATTGCAGATTTTTTTTCTCATTTTATGGATACTACTGTCAAAAGTGAAATTTCAGTTTGTAACAATGAAACTCAGTCACAAATAACTCGTAGATCTATTTTGGAAAATGAGGCCACTCAGTTTATAAATAAATTTAAAATCGACTAAAATTGTGTAAACCTAACAATATAAAGTGAATTTCAAAACACACAATGACGGAATTGAATTGGACAAACCTTTGTAAGAAAATTGCACAAGAGGTTTCTGAAATTTATTCTAAATTATTATAATGCCCGTTTTTGAGCAGTTTTATGAAGATGCAGGTCAAGTACTGCAAAATAGATGGCCGATTTATAATAACAATTAGATACAGTTAATCACGCGATTGAGAAACATCATCGAATATGTTTATTCAACACATCTAAAGAACAGAAAGGATATTGCAAATATTTCATTTATCAAAAACTAATAAAAATAATGTATGATGAATATTGGTTATGAGCTTGAAGTTTCATGTAGTTCTTAACTTAGAGCAGATTTTCTGTCATCTCTAAACAGTAGTTTTTAAATTTGTTTCCATTAACCCATTTTGTTTTTTCTAATGAAGCATTTTACATGAATTTATGTGTGGTTGTCATTTAATTATTTCTAAATGTCTGGATTTATTATTATTAATTTAGGTAGGAACATACATTGGGTATTTTTAATAATAGTTTCTGTAACATATTTGATGTTTTTCTCAATATTTGGAAATTTCTCATTTGATAGTTGATAGTAAATGTTATCTGTTTTTTGAACAATTTGAAAAGTTGTCTGACATTATATTTCGGTCTATCTAATAGTCTTATTGTGATTGAAATGAATAGCTAGTAATATCTTATGTACAAAAAATTGCTCGATAATCTTCTGGGAAACACTAAAGGGGGAAAAAGTGAAATTGCCAAACCTTTTGTATTTGTTATCAATAAAAACGAGGGAAGTCTCGGTTTAGTGCATTTCCAGTACACCTAGAATTAGCTGAATGTTTTTAAATAATTGAATATACATTATATACATATTATAAAATGCGTTGATATAATTCATATCAATCGAAATGTGCAATTTTAAAATTGAAAAATTTCTAAAGTTATGCATGTTACATTTGACAGTTGTTTATCTGTGATCGCCTTGCGTTACTGAATATTGTATTTTAACTTTTTGTGTCAACCACTACTTGAGTTTTTCATTACTTAGAATGTTGGTTTTTCCTTTCCATTGTACTAGATATTTTTCGTTTTTGTGTCTTTTAAATATACATGATTGAAAAAAATTTCTTCCCAATGTGTTACATTATTTATTTAATTATTTAATAAAGGTAAGTCTTGTTTAACCGGATGTATTATTTTAATTTCTAACATATAGTCTTTGTCAGTGTCAGTATCATTTCGGTGGCAAAGACCCGGTTGTTTAACTGCAGTAGATTTTTCTCAACTTCCCCTATCACTATTTGTTAGGTTATGATCTCTACCCATTCAGTTTATAAATTAAAATTAAGCAGTGATATCAACTACGCAGAAATAAATCCAATGTGGTAGGTTTGTAGGTTGGTGAAATCCGATTTAGGTAAGTTTCGACATTAGGCATTTACTGGCTTAGGAATTCCACGTACCAGAAATCAGGTTTGTTATATCGGGCATAAATCCTTGATATTATCCAATACATAATTTTTATAGAAAAACTTCTACTACAGCATACTATAGCGTTTGTCTTCTGTATAAGTATGACTACGGGATAAACGTTCTGTAAATTGGGGGCTTTTTCGGAAACTCGCTTCAGTACCTAAGCTACAGTAAAAAATATAGCAACAGCTCGCTGTTTTGAGATGATAAATGGTTAAGAGACTGTCACCATTCTCGCTTATCCCCTTCGATTTTTGATTAATATTAGGAATTCCCTTTTATTGACTAAATCATAAATTTTTAAGGATTAAGTGGAAATAAACAGAAGAAAATGAAAAGAAAGGTGTGAGTGAACCTGAAAAGTTTTTGAATTATATGACAATGACAGTTGTCATCTCAAAACAACGTGTTATTGCCATACCTTTTACAGGACCTCAATGAAGCGAGTTTCAGAAAAGGCACTAGATCTAGTTATCGTAAAAAAGAACAATTTAATAGACATGTAAATATCATCCCCATTCCAAAACACCTGAATTGATACTGAAGAAGGTTCTAAAGGAGCCTCCACAGTTTTAAGGAGCAACAACTCAAACGGAGGCTGACACAAGGACACCTCCATACTAAGAGTTTACTGAATAAGTTAGACAAGGAACTCTCGTCCAGGCTGTTGAAACTTGGTAAGAGTAATTTGAAGACAGTTACCAACCTGGTGACTGGACACTGTACCCTGAGGAAGCATCTGCACAGGATGGGCAAAGTTAGTAAACCTATGTACAGAAAATGTGAACTCTACGATGAAACGCATACTCTGCTTCTGTGAGAAGTTACAAGGACTCAGACGGAAGCACTTTGGAGTGGAAATAACACAACCATCACAACTACTGAAGATCCCTCCGATTAAACTGGTGGCCTATACACAAAACACGAAGATTCTGGAATGGAAGTAGCTAGATAACATGGGTAATGGTACAAGGATTCAGTTTAAGTGCCTGGCCCAAACGTAGAAATGGATGATGACAGGTTGGCAGGGTCCCCCTGATCAGCTCGAGTTGAAGTTTGTCTGTTTTGGCATGTGGCGTGAACCAGTTGGTAGTCATGCATCAGACTTGCAGTACAATGTCAATGGTCGCGTTCATCTCAACAAAGTTGATCAGGTAGCAATTTTTAGAGTGATCCATCAGTTCGTATTTCTGCTGAACGTGCTAATAAAACCATCGACATAATATGTCAAATTCAATGAATACAACAACAACAACAACTCAATTTTATTCGATATATACGACAATTATGAAATAGGTATTACTTCTAATTACAAAATGGGATTTAATTACAATAAATTGAACTCCCTACTTTGGAGCATACTATGAAGAGTTGAATTTCGTATACAATTTATTCACTCATTTTCACTAAAATACATTTTCAGTAGTAATACTTAAATAATACTCGGCCTGCGGCTTTGGGCTATTATCAAGCAACACGCTTTCAGCATTCTCTATGACATAATTATCTCGGTATTATCAAGACCCGAGGAGTATTCGATGAGATATTTTTTTACTTTGTAGCTTTCAAAAAATTGATTGCCAATCTGATGTTTAATAATTTTCAATAAAAACTTCATCAATTTTAATCAAATGGTATTCATTTTTATTTAAAACTACAGTTGTGAAAAGTACAATTGGTAAATTAATTGAATCGTTAGATGCAATACCTAATCTTCGCGACATTTTTAATCCAGTTGTCAGTTTGACGTTTAATTAATGTTTAATAAAAAGTAAACACCAAACTGAAAACACCACATGTAGGGTATTATCGCTGTAACACAGTGATTCGATGAAATTTGACATGACTTGAAATTAAGTAATTTGATTGGTTACTATATCCAGTAAAAAATGATCGCTGTGATACAGCGGTGATTGGATGAAATTTGACACATGACTTCAAATTGAGTAATTTGATTGGTTACTATATTCAGTAAAAAATTATCACTAAAATACAAACTAAAATATCTCCAAACAAAGATATTTATGATATGTTTCCAGATATGTCATAAATGACAGTTAATGCATAGTCAATCGGTAGCGTGTAGCGTATTTCAAGTCTGATTGAAAAAATGGCGACTGATTCCACAGCGCTCAATCTGATCAGTTAACAAAACACGCGTTCAGCAGGAAATTGATGATCACTTCGGTAGCGCTACGTTGTGATGAACGTGACCAATGTAATATTCAAATAATAAAATTTCACAAATAACTCATGGAGCAGTCAGTAAGCTGTCTCTGAATTGAATTAACTAATATATAAAAATGTCAGACGACAAAAAAAAACAGAAAACAGAGGAGTTATGTGATAACAGATTTAGATACACGGATATACTTGGCAAGTTTATCTTAAGCCGTGAAAGGAATGCAGTCGAAAACATTCGATATTGCTACGTTTAACTATGAAAAAACTAAAGTGCTAAATATGTAGTGATAATAATCAGAAGAGGAACTTTTTATTATTAACAATATGATTAAACGTTAATTCTTTAATGTGCTTGTTTCCTTGGATTTTTTCTATCCACTTTATTTTTTCAATTTATGAATATTAAAAGATGAGCACTTTTCCAAATTTGTTATGGGCTTCTTCAAGCTCTGGCAGCGTTGTACGTAAACCATAATTAAGTACCACACCTTCCGAATGACATAATTGGTGATTTTTATCGAAAGCTGATTTCTCATTGGCAAGCGCGTGCGTGTGTTCTTCCCTCTCACTTCGTCAATTGACTGATATTGATTTATCCAGTGGCGTTGGTATTGTCAGTGACATTTGTATTTTCAATTTTAGTTGGTAAAATAGCAGGTACCGTACGCCATTTGACTGTTTATATGACAGATACCGCCATGTTTCCTCGCCTCTTACCGATGCCCCGTAGTTTAAAATAAACTTGCCCAACTATAGATCAATTAAATAATCACCTAGCTTGGTTAAAAAAAAAACGAAAAAAATATACCTCATCTCTGGCTCCACACTTAACACTTCAAAAAATGGCATTTAAGAAAATTTTGAGAATTTTTTACTAATTAAAATCTATTATAACTATCATCCGTTATTTATCAGTGAACAATAAAAACCAAGTACCCACCGTCGTGCTGCATTTGAAATTATTGAGCTTTGAGGTTATTTGAATTGGTGTTAATTTTTGAAGTTATAATCAGTACTTTTAAAAGCCAGTTTATTCAATCTTACATTGGTAAGTAGGAATTCCACTATCAATCATGATTATCAAGTGATGTACTTAATACCAGAACAATCACAATGGATAGATTATAATGCAATCAAACTATTTTTCCGTTCGTTAATTGCAATCTATTCCGACATAAATTTTGTAATAATAATAAATACTTGATATTCATATCAATAATCCAACGTACCCACTTAAACTATTTTGCTGTGATGGAAAAGAAGAAGCGAGTTCGAATCGCCAATGTAACGGTTTTGAATTGGTGTTTATTTTTGAAGTTAAAATCAGTACTTTTAAAAGCCAGTTTATTCAATCTTACATTGGTAAGTAGGAATTCAACTATCATTAATGATCATACTCAAAGTGATGTACTTGATATCAGAACAATCACAATGGATAGATTACAATGCAATCAAACTATTTTTCCGTTCGTTAATTGCAATGCTGTTCCGACATAAATTTTGTGATAATAATAAATACTTTATATTAATATCAATAATCCAACGTACTTTAACTATTTTGCTGTGATGGAAAAGAAGAAACGAGTTCGAATCGCCAATGTCACGGTTGAAGAAGAAAAACATTACTGGGACTCTGCACACTACTTCCATATATTTAATAGTAATAAATCAGGAATAAAAGAAAGCTTGTAGAATTCTATTGTTTGCTGAGTACATGCTTTGTAAAATAAGCTAACTAGGTTTGCGTATGCTTTATCTATCAAATAAATCCCTAATCATATCCATAAACGTACAGCAGATGAGGGTTATTTATTTGGGGAATAACACACTAGCCTGTGAATAATATTCACTTCACAGATTAAATTTGGCTACTTTCACATGAATTGACCTGGAATAAGTATAGTTTTCTCTCTCGAGTGGTTCCAGACAAAACAAAAATCAAAATTATAGCTTGCTAACTTCTCCTCCATATTTACAGATTTATTAGTTGAAAAAAGCTGGACTAGGTGAGTTTAAATCTAAAAATATATACATCTTACATGTGTCAATATCCTTTTTCCTACTTCCCCTAACACTTAATTATGAAAGAGATTATACCATGTGTCCTATAATTAAAAAAATATTGTCTACAGCACAATCCTGCATTGTCATGGAGTTTGTTTTCAACAATGACCGACAGGACCGACTAGATGATATTATTTATACCTCGCGTGGAACCAACTTATTGAAATTGTGTTTCAATTCACAACTAATATATCCCAAAAATATGTCTTTGTTTCAACAAAGAGAGTAAATTTTTATTGTGAAAGTAATTCGAACAAACCTATCAAAAAATCAAAATCACAAATTGCCTGAAAACAACATTAAAATCCAGACTTCTCTACTACAGATGTTATCCAATGACCTACATTTTTTATGGTCTTCAAAATATACTATATCATTTGGGCAGATATATTAAAAGCAATTTATTTAATGTTTGACATTATATATAGTGCCTCATATACATGATTAACGGTTTGTAAACAGCATGTGAATTACGAATTTTTTGAGAATGCGCCACTGCCGTTCATATTGATATTATTGAATAAAATATTGTTTAATCATTTAATAAAAATGTGGTTGAAAATAAGGGCCTAATCGAAGACCGAGTAATTGGCTCTACCAACAGAAGTGAAAACCTTTTCTAATCGTTCGCCTACGGTGAATGTTACAAATCACCTCGCATTAAAAAATGTGTCCTTGATCTAAAAGTTTTACTACTAAATTGATCCCTAGGAAAAATTTCATCTTATGCAAAAATGATAAATAAATTATTATTTACTGACAAATCAATTAATCCCTCATAAAAATGTTATCGCGCGTTTTTACATTAATATTTACATTAACCACTTATAAAAATGTCATCGTACGCCCATGATGGATATCAACTTTATCAAATGAATTAAACTCAGTGACAGTAGTGTCCATCAATCTAATAATTTTAAAAGGTAATTTAATTATTATTTAATCAACGAGATGAGATTTATTTTTGTTTATAAAACTGTGTATTACAAGAATGTTAGTTTTTCTGCTCCCTATATTGTAAACTACGCATTTTGTCACTGTTTTGGAGGATGTAAGTAGCAATTACCAAAAAGGTATCGATTGCCCTTGACGACAAACTCACCACACTTGGGTGGTAATAATTTATACCTTATTTATTCATATGAATATAAATATTACAATAATGAACATTATTCACAAAATTTTGATAAATGTTTTCTCTTTTTTTCTCAATTTGTATGACATGCTCTATGTATCATTGAATTATATGCTGCTAATTTATGTGACATGAGATGATTGCTATTCAAAAGTCCCTTCCCCGCTCGTATCTTTTGAACGGCTACACTTACATTAATAAAATTTGGAGGGTGAAAATAAAGTGTTGTAAACTTCTCTACGAATGGTAACAGGTGACGTAATAGTAATAGATGACGTCACAGTGCCACTCTGGCCAATAATTTTAAATAGGACCTTATGGCAAGTGATATCTCGTTTGAAAGGCATTGACATTGGCTACATAGCCATATTAATTTTGTTCGGGTTCAAACTAATTTTGACGGATAAATTAAATAAATACCAAAATTATTATTTCACATTTAAATATTGAAGATTTTTCAGTCCGCCTGGTTAATTGTCAAAAAAATTTACGTTTTTAATTTAATAGTATTTGTTGCTTTGCAAAGTTTTTCTAAATAGCTTAAATATTTAATTTTATTATTGTTCAACGAGACGTTTGAGAGTTTACATAGGCAAAATGGTACGTACTCAAGCCGACAAAGTAGCAGCTATCTTAATAATTGGTGAATCAAGGAAGAATCTCCATGAAGCGGAACGTTTATTTAATGAGAGATACCCAGATCGCCCTATCTCGAGAACTTATTTGAGGGAGCTTCTTCACAAGTTTGAAGCAACATGTACTGTTCAAGATTGCAAACGATCTGGTCGACCAACAGTAAGTAAAAGTACAGTACAGATAGTGTTGGCTAAAAATAAAATTCATCCATACAAGTTAAAAATGGTGCACCACCTTTCGGATGACGACCCCGACAAAAGACTCGAATTCTGTGAATGTATGACAAATAAAATTAGTCAAAACCCACATTACACAAAAATAATTTGTTTCAGTGACGAAAGTACTTTTTGCCTCAATGGAAATGTGAATAAGTACACAAAATGTAAGTTATTGGAGTGACACAAATCCTCACACCTTTCGTGAACAACATACCCAATTTCCAGAAAAAGTCAATGTTTGGGCAGGTATTTTGGTAAACCACATAGTTGGTCCTGTTTTCCTAAATTCAAATTTAAGCGGTGAAGTGTATCTGGAGATGTTACAAAATGCAATTGAGCCGTTAATTCTTGAAATTCTGGAAGATAATTCAGATGAATTCGGCCATCTGGAAATAACATTTCAACAAGATGGTGCTCCTGTACATTATTATGGTGCAGTAAGACGTTACCTGGATGAAGAATATCGAGGTAGATGGATCGGCCGGCGAGGTCCTATAGAATGGCCACCTCGGTCACCAGATCTGACACCATTAAATTTTTTTCTATGATGGTACTTGAAATCCAAGGTTTATACTTTGACACCAGATAGCATTGGCGTTTTGAAAGAAAGAATTATTGAAGAATGCAAGAATGCAATAATGCAATGCAATTTCAGCTGACACATTCGAACGAGTACGACAAGAGTTTACTAATAGGATGTATTACTGTCAGGAAGTAGACGGCGCATATTTTGAACACTTGCTATTTTGATTAATTAAATTAAAAAAAATAATTTCAATAATTTTGGTATTTATTTAATTTATCCGTCAAAATTAGTTTAAACCCAAACAAAATTAATATGGCTATGTAGCCAATGTCAATGCCTTTCAAACGAGATATCACTTGCCATAAGGTCCTATTTAAAATTATTGGTCAGAGTGGCACTGTGACGTCATCTATTACTATCACGTCACCTGTTACCATTCGTAGAGAAGTTTACAACACTTTATTTCCACCCTACAAATTTTATCAATGTAAGTGTAGCCGTTCAAAAGATACGAGGGGGGGAGGGGACTTTTGAATAGCACTGTATACAAATAGCCACATCCGGCGTTATACATTGCATGTAATAAATAAATTAATTAATAGGAAAGAGGAAAAAGTGGCATTACAACTAATATTTCCTAAGAAAAACTGAAGAAATACAAAATCACATCACATAATGCAAAAAATAATACAACAACAAATACAACAATTTCTATTAAAACAGAAAGCAATGTTAGTAAAAAAATTGTTAAATGTAACAATGATGATATCTCCATTGAAAAAGTCTGGGATATATAAACTTAATTGTCCAGAATATTGGACAAACCATTCGAAATTTAGAAATTAGACAGAATGAACACTAACGAGCATACAGATTAAAACAAATACATAAATCACATCACGCAAAACATCTACATGATCCTAAACATTTATTAAAACCTGACACAGAATTAGAAGTACTGCATGTTTGTGATGAGAAGCAAGAACTAAATTTTCTCGAAGAATTGGAAATATGAAGATTTTTAAGAAACCCGCAATATGAAGTCGTCAATGAACAGATAAATTTAGGGATCTCTCCGCTATTGAATTGCCTTATTAAGTAACAATTGTAAATATTAGAAGATATATGTTTTCCTTAGTTTCCTATATCATTGCACAGTTATACTGATTTTAAATGGAAAAAATATATCCAGGATATACCCATAATACCCAAGCTCCAATATTTGTAATTATTATTTTTTTCTTTTCATATATATTAAGACAAAATGTCACTATTTGGTCAAGTTAAAATATTAAACATCAAGTAGACATCACACCAAATGTAACTTCTGTCATTCTGACGATGATATTTTAATTATCGAAATAATAATTATCAAAATAACTTAGAATTTTCATATATATTTTTTCATTAAAGTGGAGTTTCTTATAAACAGTTTCATTTAAAAAAGCAATAAAAAGAAATAATGTTAACTATATTACAATTTTATATTAATATGAAATTGTTAGGACACTTTCTCGCCTATCCCTGTATAATGTCAGCGACAGGTAGCTGGTCAAACTAGATGAGAACTATTAAAAATATTATTAATACTTTTAATAGTTGTCCTCGTTCCGGTATCAACGTTAAGGACTTCCCTCGTACCGGTACTTAAAAATTTAACAATTGCGGTTATAATTTAAATAAAAAAAATTAATTGGTTTTAAATAGTGGGGAAGGTAATTTTATTTAAGATAATATAGGTATATATTTCGGTAAAACTGAATCTAATTAACGTAATTCTCGCTTAGTTTACATATCGGAATTTGAAAAAAACAAAATGTGCAAATTTTTACTTGTTTTGTGCTTTTTATGTGCCGAGGTGATAGCTTCACACAAACCCAACGAAGAAGGTACGTTAAATAAAAAATTGAGATAATATAAATTTTTTTCTATGCACATGAGGAAAAGTATAACTTGTGGCAAGCTTTTTAGTTTAGGAAGGTTTACTACGAAAAATATTAACTATTTAATTTAATAATTGTTTTAAATACCATCTCAGATACTAGTCACATTAACAACCAATCTATTTTCCCAATAGTAGTATACCAGTATAATTATGGTTCATAATGGTTCCCTATACCTAAATACAGAGGGTTCCGAGTTATGCTGACTTTTTTAAAAATGTGAACATTTCGAAAAAAATTAATAACTCATTGATATAATAAATTCTAGCGAATTTCCCCTCACAGCTCAATAGTCGGATATTCGTAGAATGTATTCCACGATTGAGTACTAAACATCTCTTTACAGGGTGTTCAGAATTATCAGTTGAATTATTAGATCATTAAATGTGTTATAACGGGCTTATTCCAAATGGAACACCCTGTATTTCAATAATTCATCATATTCAAAAAAATGTCCTCTTTCGAATGATATAAGGGTGTCTTATACCTAGGTACTATACTTTTCGCGCAATTTACAATTTTCTTAAATTGTATAGTAAATTGATTCTAAAACATCTGCAATTCTCTCTAAATTTTATACTAATTATCTTGACAAAGCTATTGTGAAGAAAAACAGTGAAGCTGCTAATAAATATGCACACTTATTGTTCCTGAGGTACACTAACTCTTTTTTACCGATAAGAATTTGAGTACATAATAAAACAAAAACACATTATTAATAAAGCGAATACATAAATACTACGAAACGAACAACAAATTATTAAAAGCAAAAATTGGAAAATAACTATAATGGATGCTCGAAATGCTTGTCATCTTATGCAATGAAGCACGTGATTCTGACTTCAAACTATGTACTCACATTATTCATACATACCGGGTGTTATAGACGCGAAAGCGTCCGAAATTATTAATTTCATATTGTAGGATATTTTTATTATAACCCTATTCGAAGAAATCCATCTTGGTCAGTTCTGGTGACCTAGCTGGCCAATTACAAGGACTTCCCCTACCTATCCATTTATGTCTTAATTTTCTATTAAGGTAATTCCTAACAGCACGAGAAAAGTTAGTGGGAAAAGTGATCTGAAGCTACGTCTAATTGTAACCACATTTTCTTTCTTATGCTAAGTGGTAGGTTTTCGAAAAAAATCTAAAAGATATTTTCCAAAAAACTCAAAAATTTTCTTCTGTCCAGGTATCCGTCAAAAACATACGGGCCGATAACATATTAACCCACAATCCCTCCCAAACGTTTACACTCATCCGTGTTATGGCTATTATAGTCATTTTTCATTTATTGCTTTTAATAATCTGTTGTTCGTTTCGTAGTAATTATGTATTTGCTTTATTAATAATGTGTTTTTGTTTTATTATGTACTCAAATACTTATCGGTAACAAAAGAGTTAGTGTACCACAGGAACTACAAGTGTGCATATTTATTAGCAGTTTCACTGTTTTTCTTCACAATAACTTATCCAAGATAATTAGTATTAAATTAAGATAGAACTGCAGACGTTTTAAAGTCGATTTAGCATACAATTTTAAGAAAATTGTAAATTGCTCGAAAAGTATAATTCCTAGGTATAGGACACCCTTATACCATTCGAAAGAGGATATTTTTTTGAATATGATGAATTTCAGAAATACAGGGTGTTCTATTCGAAATAAGCCCGTTATAACACATTTAATGATCTAATAATTCAACTGATAATTCTAAACACCCTGTAAATAGATGTTTAGTACTCAATCGTGGAATACATTCTACGAATATCCGACTATTGAGCTGTGAGAGGAAATTCGCTAGAATTTATTATATCAATGAGTTATTAATTTTTTTCGAAATGTTCACATTTTAAAAAAAGTCATCATAACTCGGAACCCTCTGTATTTAGGTATAGGGAACCATTATGAAACAGTACTTTATTTTTTGGTTGCAATCAGAAACTTTATTTTTTGGTTGCAATCAGAAAATGCAATCAAATTTAGGGTATTCCATAAGAAAAAATATAACTTTGATACGCCACACTTTATTGGAACATCCTGTATATTTCAAAATAATTTTAAAATGTAGCCTATATGGATGTACAAACTACCAAGGTGACAAACATTTCAAATTTTTTACCGTTTCGCCATAAACCTCCGTCCCGTTAGTCGTGATTCACCCTGTATACCAGAAGTATAGGTCATAAGTTGGCACTATAAAAATCCGTAATTTGAAATAATGTGGGAGGTTATTTCTATTCAATTTAAAGCGACCTACATAAATAACCCTAAAACACAAATGAACATGTATTTCATACATTGGTTCATTTATTCTGTGCTGTGTCTAATCCTGTAATTTTTTCTTTAGTCAATTTTCTACAAATATTTGTTAAAAAATTCAAATAAGAAACAAATAAACAGCTCCTTCCTAGCTTCTATCGGCTAATATTATCAATGTGATTGTGAAATACACTTGTCTGATATCTCTTCAACTTAATTTCTTATTTGTCAGCGAATTATTCTGACGGTTGCCCATCAGTCTCAAACCAAAAATTTCCTTTATACGAACGTTGCATTTTTGGTTTGGCTTGTGCGAACGCTTATAACGAAATGCGCCCGTGCTGTATAGTTGTTAACGGCTTCTCACTGATCTACGAAATGTGATTTAAAAAAACACGTTAATCAGATGTTTCATTGTTGTTACGTATAATTATCATTATCATGTTAAACATGTCCAAAATATCATAATTTCATTCACAAACACCGGTTTTCCCGTTAATTTTCTTAAATATCACTATTCACAGTACGCCTAAAACGGAATTCTTAGTAAATACAGACGACCCAATTGACAGTTTTCTTAATTTCTCAGAGAAGAATCACACAGCTCGCTTTTTTCATCACATGGCATCTGGAACAGCCTCTACAGTTTGCACAAGCTTCAAATTATTATTTATTATTTTCTTTGTATGAAATAAGCTTTTTCTCCATTTGTATAAAACTTTTTGGGACACACTGTACGTATATGAAGAAATGATTGTTTTTTTTTAGAAAAATAATGGACTTAAATTGCATCAGTTTAATCTCGATTACAATCAATGAAAAAGTTAATATAGAAAGTGTAAAGATATTCATAATATAATCTGTTGGATATTTAACGTTATTGTTTTTAGTTATGATTTCCACACAATTAGATTATCAATCATGCGTAAATATTGTAAAGCAAAAGATCAATTATTTACTATGAATAAATACCTAGAAAATGATTAAACAAGTGCTAAGAGGGTTATCACCAACAATAAGTGACAAAAAGTGCACTAAATTGCTTAATGAGTTGTTCATCTTCTCCAGTTTAATTACATATACCTATTTGAAAAATACTATGTCCAAGCTGAGATTATTACTCAACAATGTAATGTAATTTATTGAGTCCAAAAAAGTTTATAAATTCTGCAATAGATTACTGCGTATTTTGAGAAAGTGAAACAGGAATTTTAACATATAATTTACCAATTTTAAGTACATTATCACATATGTAGAGAAGTTATATTACCTACTATTACCTATTAATAAAAATATTCATATACTTAGTAATATTTTTATCTTTGCCAAAAAACATCAAAATATTCATGAAAACTCCACTATGTAAATTATGAAAGTATATTGATAATTATTATATCATCGTCTGGTCAGAATGACAGGAGTTACATTTGATGCGACGCCTGCCTGATGTTTAATATTTTGACTAGATCAAAACCTATATTGTGATTAACTTGATATCCAGATTCCCATTTAAGATCAGTTTATTTAATTTGTTATTTAATGAGAATCTCCCCAGATCTATCTGTTGATTGACTTCTTCATATCATATTGTTTTGTGTTTTAAAAGAAATTGTTGTATTTGACGCTAAAGATATTATTTTCGAAATATTATTAGAGATTTCTTCTCTTATTTTTTGGGAATGAAACCACAATAATGTTTTTTTATTTCGACGTTTCGCTAGCGTTCCAGCTACCGTTGTCAAGATTAACTAGTAATAAAAAAAAATAATATTTTGAAGTTTAAGACTACAAAACTTTGTTGTCAAATTTTATTAAGGTCCATTCATAGTAGATCACATCTCCGGTAAAATGTAAAATAAAATATTTTATTTAATGACCTTCTAACGATATGGTAGTCTACTAGAAATGGAATCCAGTGAAGTGCACGTTCTAGGAACGGCTTTTATTAGGATAGCGCTGATATCTGATATATGCAATTTTTTGAAGATTGTTCTTCATTTTTTGCTAGACCTATTTGAATCTATGTTGAAAAATTTTTCATTTCATACAGGGTGTGTATAGAAAGTGTTAAAAGTT
>CAJUYI010000136.1:87233-107924 GCA_910591695.1 Galerucella pusilla
GCTTTCTATCTGCATTAGGGTTCCCTATACTTATCTCACGTAGATTTTCGGTAATTCCACTGTATGAATATATCTTTAATAGTTCCGGTATAACCGGAAGTAATAAAAGAATGCCAATATTTTGATAAATAGCTCTCTCCCATGCAAATTTTCAGTTTACATTCACCTGATGTACTTCACGAGATCACTCTAGCCGAGGGTTTATCGGCCGCACCCAGTATATATATGCGGCACCAAAAATGAAACATATTGAATATCCGAAAGGCAAATTTTTTTTATGCAAAAATAGGTAGATTTTTGGAACTTTAGTTCTTTATGCCAGGTTATGTTTGAGCGACCAGGGGTCGCGACGCAAAAGATCTGACCGTTACGCGTTACGTTACGAAACGTTATGTTACATTTTTTCGTTATGTGCCTTGCTTTTGCGTGCTTGTGCCTCCTTAGTCTCTCTCTCTCGATTACGAAGCAGCGATTCATAATAATAAATATGCTCCTACCCGGATTTGAACCCGGGCCGCCCGCGTACAATGCAAGCATTCTAACCACTGAACCACCGGTGCTATATTGAAATTCTATGCAAAGCTGGTATTCGCAGTGCTGGTGATCTACTTGAATTTGTTGGGATAAATTTTTACTATTATTTCCATAATTTTTTTTGCGCGATTAAGGGGTCTAGCACATTTACTTTTCGAAATACAGGGTGTTGAAATTTTGAAAACTTGAATGTTTTAACTCGATAACTTTAAAATGGATGGATAAATTGATTTGACATTTGGCAGGTTGTTTTTAGATGTAAAAGGGCATATTTTGAAAGAAATTGTAGTTTGTGCAACTAGTGTGGATATGGACAATCCACACGAGTCGAACAGCATATTTTTTCTACGACCCACTTAAGAAAAAATCTAAAAATTTCTATAAACTGTAATATAACTTCAAATTAAACATTTTACAATTCAATTTTATGTTTCCACTAATTTTGTGGTAAACGTACAGTTCTTGAATGTCCAATTTGTATAATGCTACGGTTTCATTTTTTAAATATACGATGCTGTTATTAGTAGATGTTGCCAGTCGGACACCCTCATGAATTATTTAAAAATAAAATTAACAATAAAAAGAAACTTCCTCAGGGGGAATTTAACCCGGGTCTACTGCGTGAGAGTCTGGCATGCTTACTACTCAACCACCAAAGAATATGCAAATCGTTTATCTATAACGTCAGATGTATTACGTAATTTTTGCTTAAAAGGAACTAAAGTTCCTACCGTGTGTCCCGCGACACGTTCTACCTTTTTTGTTTCTAAGGGGGGCATATTTCGATCATATCATCAACTATCATTCATCCCTCCTCTCCCTTCACCACGAAAAAGAAATATAGTTCTCGTTGAGCACAGTCACTCATGATTTCACAATACAGGGTGTCAAAAATAGGAGTGACTGATTTTAAACATAAATGCCCAGCTTATTAATTGCTCCAAAGAGATGAAGTTTTCACTAGTTTCACTAGTTTATCAAAGAGATTTTTTTAGGCTTGGCTGGCATTTCATCTCATCAACACAGGGTGTTTTACTGATGTTGGTCAAATTCAAAGGGGAAAATATGTATTTTTTCAAATGGAACACCATATAATTTTTGATCTCATTCGAAAGAGCAATCATTCTCCTTTCCAAAAATGTATAGTTTTCTATCTTTTGTTCCATTAACAACAAAGTTATTCGAGGTTTCAAGTAGTAGTACATTTTTAATTAGTAGTTTCATATGAACGTATTTTGATGCCTAAAATCAACTCATGCTGTGACCGTTTGACGCATAACAACAAAATCAGCAATTTTGACAATAGTAATTTTGTTAAGTCATATAAGTCGGTTTCGGAATGATCTATACAGTGAGTGAAAAAGCTTAAACTGTAATAATTTATGCAGAAACGAAATCAATAATTCAAACAAGGAGGATATCCAGAAGGAAATTTATGAAAAATCCACCGTCAGTGAATATAGTTAAAAAATTGTATGTACTATTTATTGAAACTGGTTGCATTGCACACTTAAAAAAAACAAGGTATAATGATGGTCTTTTAAACAAGTTGATGTCAATTGATGAAGTGCCACATGATAACGATAATAAAATTTCAATTGGAAAAATTGCTGGACTTTTAGAGATTAGCCAGAGTGACGTTCAAAGATGTTTAAAAATTTCAAGACTAGCTCCATACAAAATTCAGACTTATCAAAAATTGTACGTGTCAGATTATGAAAAACGAGTAATGGTATGTGAGACTTTACTTGACTTATTAAGAAACGAACCCAATTCATTATGAATTATGTTTGATGGAGCAATGTTTCACATTAATGGCATGTGTAACAAACATAATTGTAGAATATGGGGTTCTCAAAAACCAATTTCTTTTAATGAATTTGTTGCTATGCGTCAAACGATCACAGCATGAGTTGATTTTAGGCATCAAATTACGTTCATATGAAACTATTAATTAAAAATGTACTACTACTTGAAACCTCGAATATCTTTGTTGTTAATGGAACAAAAGATAGAAAACTATACATTTTTGGAAAGGAGAATGATTGCTCTTTCGAATGAGATCAAAAATTATAGGGTGTTTCATTCGAAAAAATACATATTTTCCCCATTGAATTTGACCAACATTAGTGAAACACCCTGTGTTGATGAGATGAAATGCCAGCCAAGCCTAAAAAAATCTGATAAACTAGTGAAACTAGTGAAAACCCCATCTCTTTGGAGCAATTAGTAAGCTGGGCATTTATGTTTAAAATCAGTCACTCTTATTTGGGACACCCTGTATTGTAATAATCCTCTTCGTTATATCCGTGAACTAGATGAATTTTATAGGGAAGGAATTTGTTCGCTCACTCCCATTGATAAAAGAATCCAACTGTTTTTGCATTTTTTGGAACTTTAGTTCTTTACGTCAGGTTAGGTTTGAGCGACCGGGGGTCGCGAAGCAAAAGATCTGACCGTTACGTTACGTTATGTTACGTTTCTTCGTTATATGCCTTACTTGCGTGCGAGTGCTCTCCCCTGAGTCTCTCTCTCGTTCACGAAGCAGCGATTCATATGCTTCGCCGGGGAATCGAACGCGGGCCGCCCGCGTGGAAGGCGAGCATTCTACCACTGAACCACCGATGCTACATTAAAATTCTATGCAAAGCTGGTATTCGCAGTGCTGGTGATCTACTTGAATTTGTTCGGATAAATTTTTACTATTATTTCGATAATTTTGTTTGCGCGATTGATCTTTTTTGTTTACAGCATCGGTTGTCAGGAGGGTAGGTTGTGTTTACTGGTTTCTAAGTATAACACGTCGGTAAGTTCAGACGTCGAAAAGTGATAAATAAATAAATAAACAATTTCACCAAAATGCAATAGTATATTTCATTACCAGTACAGAAATGAGGATTTTTCCGTGCGCGCGTGACAAATTCTCGTGTGAGGCGCAGCCGAACACGGGAAGTCATGCAAGAACGGAAAATCCATTTCTGGGCGAGTAATGAACGATATTTTTTATTATACTTAGGTACCTGAAATCAACATAAACAAAAAATATCGCAAAAAATTATTAAGAAAATCGGGAATATTTATTTTTATTTTTAAAACAGTAAAAATGTAAGTACATACAACTCAAATTAACAAAAAAAATACAAGTAGGTAGGTAATTCTAAGAAAATTAATTTTGGACAGAACCGTTATTATTAATAGTAATATTTATTGTACAATTCGTATTATTGTTGAAGCTCAATCCCTTTTGCATTTCTTTTTGTTGAACTAGGATATCTAGTATTATGAATATCTATGTTTATTATTAAGCGCACGGAAATAGGGATCGGGAAAAAATTTCCGTGCGCTGTTCCGAAAATGTCATATTTACTGTATTTTATAAACAGTTGAAAATGTAGTATTTTCTGTTAAGTATAATAAAAAATATATTTCAAACTGTTCGAGAAGTATAAATGTCACTTTTGACATTTCGTTCATTGCGAAGAAATTTAAATTATTTTATTCGGAATTTATTTCAATACGATTGCGCAAAAAATGGTTAACGTTAAGGGTAATTACAACATTTGCACGCAGATTCCTCTCGTAAAATTGGACAAAATGATATGAGGATTAAGGGGTCTAGCACATTTAGTTTTAGAAATACAGGGTGTTGAAATTTTGAAAACTTGAATGTTTTAATTCGATAACTTTAAAATGGATGGATAAATTGATTTGACATTTGGCAGCTTGTTTTCAAATGTAAAAGGGCATATTTTGATAGAAATAGTAGTTTGAGCAACTAGTATGGATATGATGGTCATATCGCACGAGGACGAAGCTCAATCGTTTAAGTGCGATATGGACAATCCACACGAGTCGAACAGCATATTTTTTCTACGACCCACGTAAGAAAATATCTAGAGAATAAAATTTCTATAAACTGTAATATAACTTCAAATGAAAAATTTAACAATTCAATTTTATGTTTCCACTAATTTTTTTTTGTTAAACGTACAGTTCTTGAATGTCCGATTTGTATAATGCTACGGTTTCCCTTTTTAAATATACGATGCTGTTATAAGTAGATGTTGCCAGTCAGACTCCCCCATGAAGGTACCGTACCATTATCTATAATAATTAAACATTCTGCTAAATATTTCAAACGTCTACCTGTTGTCGTTATTAATATCAAGCAGAATAATTATTCAAAAATAAAATTAACAATTAAAAAAAAAACTTCTTCACGGGGAATCGAACCTGGGTCTACCGCGTAAGAGTCTGGTTTGCTTACTACTCGACCTCCGAGGAATATGCAAATTGTTTATCTATAACGTCAGATGTATTACATAATTTTATAAAATCTGAGGTCCCCTTAAATACCCATTTTATTCTGTTTTAAGTATTTGTAGTTAATTTGTACGGATTATTTCATATAATATCTTGGCATTTTCGCAACTCGTGCGCAAATTATACCTTCACGCACTTGTTTCATAAATAACTATTGTGCCAATCAACTTGATAAGATTTTCATTTTTATTTATAATTAATACTTCTGTATATTTTTGTTAAATTAAGTTTCATCCAGAGTAAAATAAATTCTTATATTAATATGTGTATTTATTTATTGATTCAAAAAAATTTTGCTCAAAAGGAACTAAAGTTCTTTCCTTGTGTCCCGCGACACGTTCTACCTTTTTTTTTAAATTAATCTCCAAAATATTCAATATGTTTCATTTTCGTTGCCCATGTATATCGTCTATCAAATAAACAATATGTTCTTTATTAAATGTTTTACACATAATATTCCCATTTTATCGCTTTTAACCGATTTTGTATCTCTTATCATTTCCGAAATCCCAATTGAGACAATTGGAAATGGACATCCCGAATATTTCTGCAATAATTATCTAAAAATAAATCTTTTTGATTTACTATATTTCACGTAACATGCATGAATTTTTTTTATTTTATTACCTACGGCGGCTTATATCCACCAAAAAGGTTGAATGAAGGACATCTCGAAAATACAATAAATTTGCAAAATAATGTTAACGAACTACAAACTTTAAAAAAAACTGATGACCTCAAGAGAAGAGGGGATCAATATTTCGCGAATTCAGGTGGCCGTATATAATTCACTAGGATTGAAGTCAATTAGTTAATTCGATTTAAAGAGTATAGGTACATAGTCTTAGTCATTAATATGTTAATATATTATTTATTATTATTTATTGGTTTATATGTATGTGCGTTTAGTCTTCCTAAGGAGGAAAAAGATGTTAAAGGAGGTATGAACTAACTATCAAATATATTTTTTTTTTTTTTTTTTTTTTTTTTTATTAGAATTTAAGTGCCTCGACCACTATGGCCATTGGCACTGTACAAAAGACAAAAAGACATATTAATACATACACTATCTTAAAACATAAAACATGTAAAATACTCGGTAAAGTATCACTAGTTTATATTTTGTGGTAGAGGTTAGTTGATTTCAGGAATTTCAATGTCTTTGGGATTTCAGCGGTGCAGTTTAAAATATTAAATCTTTATTTTACAACAGATTAGAAACCAACTTGAGACATTTAAAATAAATCTTCTCTAGACATTTTCAATTTTTTCTGTATCGATAATAAGATGAGACATTTTCTGAAATTTTTTTCCATGATACATCATGAATGAAATATAATCACTATTATAATGTAAAAATAAGTGATTGCTTTAGAATATTTGCATTCTATACAATTACTTGTATTATTCTTATTGACTACTATCAACATGCCTATTGCGGAAGGCGTCTTTTTCCTTTCCATGATCTGCATGTCTAATCAAAGGGAAAAACTGGAGAGACACGAGCAAGTACTTTAACTTTTGATATTAATTTTAGACAAACTGAATGTAAAATTGTCCTAATACTGTATATTTTCTGGTCGGTTAAAAAAAGAACCGTTGGTTTTCCGGACTATAAAGCCCTGGAATTATAAAAAAGAAATTTTCGTCAAATAAAATTGGTTATAATTAAGTAATTGTATATTGCAGAAATAGACCCTTATCCAAATAAGTTAGTTAGAATTAGAACAAAAGAAGAAATTAAGAAAGAAAAACAAAAGGATTATTGGAATAATGAAGCACTGCAAGTATTAGAAAAAAAGTTATTGAAAAAATTTAATCAAAGTAAGTAATTAGCTAACGTACTATAAGCAGAAAGTTGCACTGAAGTTCATACACGGAATCTTTTAATTGATTGAGGCCCGGTTTATCAATAGCCAATATTATCCACCAGTTAAGTATCCGTCAGATAAAAGTAACTAGCAGATAAAGTTCCAGTTTGTTTGGAAGCGGTTTATCAACTCGTTTTCATTCTCTAGTTTGTTAACTGACAGATAATGAAATTGGCAATGCTGACGAATGAATGTAAGCAATCTCATTGGTTGTTACAAGAACAAGGTCATGTCACATCAATTGATATTTTTGTTAGGTTATTGGTGAATGTTTATCCAAAGGTGTTTTTATTTTTCTTTCTTTCTGGATTGCGACGAAGATATAGTGCAAGTTCTCAAGTATGAAAGAAGGCCTTATACAGTTAGTGAAAGAGTGGACAACTTCGAAAAGTGGGATGACCAGGATTTTCATGCAAGATTTAAGATGACAAAAGAGACTGCTCTGTTAATATTTGAACTGATTGAGGATTCACTTGAGTGTCGAACTGATATGTAGGTGATCCAAGCCTGCTCTTTGAGTTCCAGGCTGTCCTATCCGTTTTCTCATATTTATGTTTATTTGCAATTTTTAAAAGCAAATTTCTCTCCTCTGCTGTGAAATTGTATCCTCCCTTTTAAGGAGTACTAGTACTTTCAATTTTTTACTTTGCTCAAAACCCAAGTAAATTTGACACAACACCACAACGGGATCAAAACAAAAAAGTGAGGTTATGTAATAGACCTTAACCATGCCTTAACCTTCAGATATCGACCTATCCGCCAGTTTAAACCGACAGATAAATATTTGACATTTTATCTGCCAGATAAAGTTATCCTGTTGTTGATAAACCGACCTTTCCAAAATAACTGGTAGTTAAGCATTAACTGACGAATAAATTGCTATTGATAAACCGGGCCTGAATTATATTGTCAATCTAGTACCTACTCGAAAAGTATTTTTTGAGGATTTTAAAATAGCTGCCAGTAGTTTTGTCAAAAATGGCGTCTAAGCAACAAGCTAGAGCATTAATTATTTCATAGAAATTCACCTCGCGACAAATAGTAGGTACCTATATTATACATCAATGTGGTGAATACTATTATTATTATTGACCGAGCACCAAGATTATGGTGCGAGGCTTATAAGTATAACATAGTGTATATACAATTTTTCACACTACTAACCAAATTTAAGACAAAAATTAAAAATAATTCACAAACGTACCACGACCAACGATTATACACCCTACAGGATTGCTTATTTCCATTTAACTCTGTGTTCGCCTCGCTCAAGTCGGCCGAATACGTCATCACTGGACCTAACCTTCTTAATTTTATGGTTTATCGTTTGTTTACAAAGTGTGTTTTGACGTTATCTTATCCGTTTTTTTCAATTTTAAAGGTGTTGTTTATTGATAGAGGTGGTAAGTAAACTTCTCTAATTGTCAATCAAGAAAGTCTATAAATACGAAGCACGTTATTTCAGAGTAAATACAAAATTTTTGGATTCGCGTTTCAATGTATACATTTCCCCATGCAAGCAAAAATTAAAATTGATTTAAAACTAAAACTTAGAACAGAGAACCATGTAATGTAGATGATCATGCAAAAAATTGGGAAATTAAGATTTAAGATAAAAGCTAAAAAAAAGAATGCCTTAGTTTCTCAGTTTCTGGCATAAACATCTACATTACATGATTTTATATGTTCTTAGGTTTAGTTTTAAAGTAATAAGTTTTAATTTTTGCTTGCATGAATCCACCTTTGTAAACTTCGAACAAGTATTTATAATAACTATCAATCCCAGAGAAAAAAATGTTTGAAGAGAAAATGTGTGAGTACCACAAGAGATGATAGAGGTTTTAAAAAATTGTTTATTAATAAATTTTTTATTAGTGCATAAGGCGTCTATTTTATTTTTCCCATAAGAAAAAAATATATAATGCTGAGTTTACCCATCAATTAACCCATAAGTACATCTCGTAGATTTGCTTCTGTTTCTGTGCAAAATAAATTATAAGCAAGTTCCTTCAATTCAAAGTTATTGTTTCAAACGTCTATTTATATTTTATAACTACTTATACTACTAAATATAACTTTTTTAAATAACATATCACCAAAAAAAATTAATTTATTATTATTTTTTGCAAATAAACTAGAAAAAAGTGGAAACTATTAACGATTGCAGTATATTATAAATCGGTCGAGGTCCACTGGTGACGTAAGCACCGACGAAAGATTGAAGCGAATAAGCAATCCTGTAGGGTTTATAATCGTTGTACCACGACAAGCGTTTACTCCGTCGTCTGACTGATATATTATGAACCATGGAGCTAGAATTGAGAGGAGTCGCTACGCCTATCATAAAAGTGGTATCGGTTTCGCCATTTTACTTCCATTTCTCTGTCAACTTGACATTAGTATTGTTTTGTGGATGTGAATTGGGTATTTTTGGATTTTCTTTTTGTTAGTGTCGTTTTTTTCTATTTTAATAATTGAACAATAATGGTTTCTTGTGCTTCACGAAGTTGTACAAGTAGAGACAGTGTAAATACGAAAAAATCATCAGGAACAACATATTATAGGTTAATAAACAATCGAAAGGACTGTACTGGAATATATTTCTTTGTGCTCCAATAAGTTTTATTCGTTTTATTCGACTTCATATTATATTTAATGTTTGTAGATTTCTTAGAACTCCATCAATAAGAGATATGTTGTTGATATTTGTAAAAAGAGGTTCTTGGCAGACAACAAAATACCTACAGTGTTTCTATATTATCAATTTCACTAGTGAATATATGTTTATTGATTGAAAATTTAAATAGTCCGGCTCTGCCGACGACGCCATATTGCTCACATCACAATGTCACTCATGTGATACCACTTTCCTATTATAAGATAGTCGACTGTGTCATCTCCTCTTAATAGTAGCTCCATGTTATGAACGTAATCGTTATGTCATCAGTCATTTTTGGTTGAGCGCGAGTTTTGAACATTTTTATTCAAGTAACTTTATCTTGATAGGTAATTTCAAGCAGCAAATATGTTAAAGACAATCTTCTGGGTATACAAAATTATGTTGCACAAGTTGAAATACCATCCCTGAATTCTCAAAATATTTGAATTTGTCCATTATTGACCTGGAGCGCTATTCTGTAACTCGTTTAGGAAAGAAATCGGTATCGGTAAAACTCAGTTATCGACAGCCGTCGGTAAGTCGCATGTGCGGCATTCTGTATACCTTTTCATTGACCGATATCACGAATCCGAATCGATGAGGATCGGTATGTCTACCGTGATCTCATGAACCCCTCGGTAACCGTTATCGATTTTCGTTAAAAGGAAATTTTCATTATTTGTTGGTGTTTGGTTGGATTTGCGGATTATTCAAATGGATTTTCAATATTTGAAGAGTAACTATTTGAATTTGAATGAATCAAATGATTCCTCTGAGCGATATTATAACGCTGCGTTTTGCTAGAACAAACAACTCCTTTAAAATGATTAATCTCTGTACTCTTATCCTATCTTTGAGACTTAAAAAAATATAGAGTAAACGCCTGATCAATTCTTCAATGCTAGTTGACTCTAAATTTCAAGATTTTGAAGTTGTATAAACGTTAATTGTATAGTTCATGCTAACAGATAAAATATATGTCACTATCACTATCTATGTATAATAATATGACCCGACCTTCCAACCCTTGCACTCATCTTGGTAGAAAACACAAACGAAACCAAAATATAACCTCTAATCTTCAACTGCACTTTTGTTTGTTTACAAATTTGACAGTTTCCCTCATCGCTCATTGGGCAAATGTACCGAATCGAGTGACGTTACTTCTATGCCGATAATTTTTGGTTGCAATTCCGAGCGTCGAAAGCCGTGGCATACAGAATAGCTTTATATTAGTCCCGTCGGCCGCGCAACGGATGGCTGTTGTTAACATACCGATACCGACGACTGTCAATGCCGCGTACAGAATAATAATAGGGTTAATAATAGAAAATTATTAACCAACAATAGAGAAATTCAACTTCTCAGTTGGCTAGAAGATGCAATAATTGTCAACTTCACAGCTAGTAGTGGAAAATAGTATATTATGCAATGAGCACAAAATGGCCATTTTGTTGCGGATTGCATGCGATACTTTTTCCATGACAACATATCGTTCACGTTTAATACATGCATTGCAAAAACTTTGAAAGAAATTAACTGATAATATTTCATTACTCCGAATCAGAATTGAAATATAAATTGAAGAAATATGCAAATATTTTCTTTATTGCTATTTCTAATAGGTACACAGAAATAGAAGCCTATAAAAATGTATTTATAGAAAACAACTATGAAATTACTCGTTACCTACTAAAACTTTGACAGAAACGATCTGCTGACATTTCATCAATTTGTCGGTGGACGTCATAATTTGACAAGCGGTAGTCGTCGTGATTCTAGAGTGAACCAAGATCTAACACGAAATATTCCATATAGCATTTGTTGCTTAGCAACTTGCCTAGCAGCCGATGCAAAAATGAAATTCTGTACAAAATGTGCTTGTTTATGATTGAAGCTAAGGTTATAAAATGAACATTTATCGAGGTTGTCGTAGAAAATAGTTATTTATGATATGAGTGTTAAAAGTGAGGTTTTATTTTGTGAGTGAAAACGTTTGTGAAATGAGCGGAGCGAATTGAACAATTTCACGAACAAAATAAAATCACTTTTAACACAAATACCATACAATGTTTTTTGTACAACTTCCCTATTTTGATAATGAAACGAGCGAATTTGCAATGACAATAAATTCAAAATGCATTTTAGTATTCAAATAATCAAAAGATTGTTGTGAATGGCAGACGTTTACATAGCAGCGTGCTAAAAATATTTTTAACACTAGTGTTAAAAGTATTTTTAACACGCTGCTATGTAAACAATCGTTTTTAACATTGTTTGCTATCATTAAAAGTGTCACTTTTAATGACAGTTGTACAAAAAAGTTTTTTTCTATAGAAAGAATACCAAATCGGACTATCTACAATGTTTTAAAGACCCATAGGATCGAAATAAAAATTGAAATTTGCGGACAGATGACAAGAGAAAATTTAAAAAACATGGTTTCGGCCAGAATGATGAGACTGACATCTTTGTCAGAACATAGTAATGAACCGGATTTTTGGCTAAGGTAGTAGAGCTTCCCGAAAACGCAGATATTTTGGCTGAAGTAAACAAGAAAGATAAAGACAACAATTATGCTCTACTCCCTTCAGTCAATAGTCTAGCTTTAAAGTACTTAAGAATGCATTTAGTGATGAGTAGAATCTGTTTTGGTCTTGGTCTTGCGAATTTGCACACATACACTAACAAGGCCAAGTCAAAGACCAAAACTAAGACTGGCAATGCAAGACCAAGACCAAGGTGCAAGACTAAAGACTGAAAATTGCAACTTTTATTTTTAATAGGATATATGAGAATATTTCGTCTTGACTTGTTTCGTTTGGAAACTTGTCTGTTAATAATATAAGCCAGTATTGATGCAATTTTAGAACTTATACTTTTAATAAGTTAAGGGGAGAGGCAATCAATACCATTAGCACAGAGTTAAAATTTTTCAATGAAGAATTAGAATCAAACACATCTTGTTCAATTATTGTAGAAAAATAAAAGGTGTTGTGAATATACTTGCTGGTGCAGTTATTGGCATCGTTATTTAGAACTGCAGTTTTCGCATTTGAGGAAAAAAATATTTATTGTTAGTACAAATAGTAAAACAGGTTTTATAGTAATATTGGAAGCAGCAATTTTAGTGTTTTTTAGTGCAATTTTCTAGTTGTAGCCCTCAAAATGTAGAAAATGACGTGACGTAAGTATGCTTTATCTAATTCCGCTATCAAATGTGACACTTTACGTCACTCCTTGACGTTAGGTAACGTTACATTTTTCATAACTTTCATATATCAGTTATGAAAAGTAGTTATGTAAAAACTTTACGTAACTGTTTATGTTTCAACATAGAGATACCACATGAGTTTCAAAGAATAATTCATTAATTAGGTAGGTACTGTCAAAATTGACAATTATTATTATTTAAACTGTACAATTAACCCATTATTTTAATTCAATAGTATTTTGAGATTTATAAACATTGAAAACATTATTCAGGACACAGTTATTTAAAGTAAGTCAATTTTCTGGGTGAATACATCATAGTAACAATAATTCTAACACCATTTGATTCCACTTCAATATTATCATTGTAATTGAAGATTTTATTGAATATTATGAAAGCGCGGAATTAGATAAAACGTTGTACGTAAACACGTTATGAAGAGAGCGACTTTGTTCAACACGCGTAATTTGCAGAACTCGCTAGCGCTCGTTTTGGCAAATATTACGCTTGTTGAACAATATCGCTCTTTTCATAACTAATTACGTAAATATCTATTAAACGATGTGACAAATGGCATTGAAATTACAGATAAAGCAAAGAATATCATATTTTTTCTTGGAGATGGTATGTCTATTCCTACAATTTCTGCAACCCGTGTTTATATGGGAGGAGAAGAACAAAAATTAGCGTTCGAAGATTTCCCCTTCACAGGTTTATCAAAAGTGGGTAATAATTAGCTAATTACTTTAAGATAATTCAGCAGAATCTTGATGTTATTTTTAATTGAATAAAATTTTCTCTTTTTTCAGCTTTTAGACAACTACAAATTTTATGAATAGAAAATTTGCACTATAAATAAATATAACTATAAATAAATATCGGCTAATGATCATTTGGGTACTTGGCTGGAGAATAGTTCTTTTTTCAATATTTTTTGTTTCGACATCTCTGAAAACGCGTAAATACATTACATAGTGACGTTCAGCTGACTAATCTAGTGATTGATACTGGATGTCAGTATAAGATGGTGGCGTCTGATAATTGTTAATTATAAAAACGACCATCTCGTCTGTTCATACGCTAACGTCACGCGGCGTTTTTGAGGACCGGCCCAAATATAAAATTAAAGATGCAAAAAATGTGACTGAAGACTTGATGCAGCTAATGTAGTTTTATCAGGATATAATATAAGATGTTCCTTGCTTAAATATTCCGAAGATCATTAACGTTATGTGAAAAAATCAGAGATAACCCAGAATAGAGCCTTGATGGATACCAGTATTGAGTTCCTGATGAGCTGAAAATTGATTTTTGATTCTCACAATAATATTACCTGCTTGGACACATGATTTAAACTTTCCACGAACACCCAGTCCAAATATAAAATTAAAGATTGAAAAATGTGACTAGAGAACATTAAAAATTGTAAAAACCTTTCAAATCAGTCACCCTTGTTGATGAATGATCCAAGTATCTCAATTTAATTTGCTATTTCTGTTTTATCTACAGACTTATTGCGTTGATCTCCAAACAGCCGATTCAGCTTGTTCAGCTACAGCTTATCTTGGTGGAGTTAAAGCCAATGTAGAAACAATTGGTGTTTCGGCAGCCGTCGACAAGAAAAACTGTTCAGCAATGAACCAACCCGAAAACCACGTTCACTCGATAGCACACTTATTTCAACTCAAAGGAAAAAGGACTGGCTTAGTTACAACTACAAGAGTAACTGATGCTTCTCCCGCAGGTATACAAGTTCAATTTTCACAGCTTCTAAGCAGTCCGAAAAAAAATGAGACGCAATTGTACAGCGTGTTTTAGAACGCTGTGCCATATCAATGGCAATGATCGTCTAGTTTCACAATTCTGTACACCTGCTTCAATATCTAAGACACCTTGTACACGCTAAGCAAAATATGAATACATCGGTTTCACAATTTTTTCAAATGGATAACTTTATATTTCATATCGGAAAATAAACGTTACTTTACTATACTTCAAGTTTGATTGTGTATTCCCCATGCCCAAACTGGAGTTTCGACATTTATACGCAAATTTTTAGCCAGCCTTCATAGCACTATGACTGTATACAAACCTTGGGAAATTTTTTGAGGCAGATGGCAATTTAAGCAAACAAGAAATTTCATTTTCTGCTATAATAATATATTATTATTTAATTCATTTCATTATTTCAGGAGTGTATGCACATTCTGCATTCAGAAACTGGGAAAGCGACACCCATGTATTAAAAACGAACAACGATCCAGAAACTTGCAAAGACATTGCTCATCAACTCATCTCCGGAGAGGTTGGTAAAAAACTTCAGGTTATCCTTGGAGGAGGACGGAGAATGTTTCTACCAAAGGAGGTGATAGATGAAGAGGGTTACGAAGGTGAAAGATCTGATAATAGAAACTTAATATTAGAGTATATCAAACAAAAAGAAGTATTGAATCAAACGTATCAGTACGTATGGAGTAAAGAGCAGCTTCTTAATCTTAAAAATGAGACTGAATATGTCATAGGTAAGATGCAAATTATTCAATTATCTACACCTAATTATTTTATTTTCATTGATTGTTTTATTTACGCTATTTTTTTGTACGATCGGTTTTTTTTTATTTGCCAACATCGTTATTATAGAAGTAGGTAGGTAGCATTTTTTTGTTGATAGAAGAATCGGTTCTTTTGCTTAAAAGTTCACTGTATCTCTACAATAAAAACAGAAATATCAGCTTTTCTTCTACCGTGAAATTAGCACATCCATTTCGATAAATATAAATGAAAACAATAATCACAAAAGCCCACAAGAATAAACGAAATACAAATACTTTTGACATGGAGTATCAAATATCATTATATTTGTAAGTTATGATCTCTTATTCAGTTTCATAGAGATACTACAGATAGAGGCCATAGGCTGTTGTGTAAGTGGGAATGTCCATCTTAACTGCGGTAAGAGGGAAAGAGACAGAGGATCAGAGGTTTTTCTGTCGTTGTCTGTAACCAAAGACCTATTAATAGGTCGTTGTCTGTAACTATAGTATGCGCGCCATTAGAGAAAGTCATCCAGAAGCTTTGACTTATATCTCTCTCTAACAGGCTCACAGGTTCCGAGCTGGCTTCTTGTCTCTTCCAAATCGAATTTATATCTAGGTGCTTCTTATCTAAGAAATTCTAAGGTTGGGGAAATGGGAGTTAGGTATGTATCGGATTAGGTCTTTTCTATCCTAGGAATCAGTCGAGAAATTCCTGAAATCAGGTTAGTGAAATCGGGCAAGAGTTGAATTTTACTCTCATGAATGAAACAAACTCCACTACACACTGCGCAATTGAAAAACGTTTATTTACCACCAGGTTTATTTGATCCAAGTGACATACCATACAATCTCGAAAGAAATAAGGAGCTAGACCCCTCTTTAGAAGAAATGACAGAGGCAGCGATAAAAATCCTTCAAAAAGGACCAGAAGGTTTTTTCCTGTTCGTCGAAGGTGGTAGGATTGATACCGCTCATCACTCAAGTTCATCCAGAAAAGCTCTTGATGAAACGTACGAATTTTCCAAAGCTGTACAGAAGGCCATTGATATGGTGGATGAAGACGATACTTTAATAGTGGTGACTTCAGATCACGCACATACCATGAGTTATGCGGGATATGCACAACGAGGAAGCAACATATTTGGATATGGAGGAAAAGCCAGTGACAACAATCCATATACTATTTTAAGTTATGCTAACGGACCAGGATATAAAATTATGGATTCTGGAGAACGATATGTTCCGACCGAAGAAGAAATAAGTTAAGTATTGTGTTTAATTGTAAAATATAGAGGAAAAACGAAAGCAAGCCACAGTGTACCTTATTTTCTTCTTATAATCCACATGGATTTCTCTTTATCACGAGATGGCACATAAAAACTTTTTTTATTTTTAGGTCAAGATAGTTTTCAGTGGCCCTCGACTAGCCCGTTAGAATCTGAAACCCATGGAGCAGATGACGTTGCTATATTTGCGCGAGGTCCTTGGGCGCATCTTTTTACTGGTGTTATGGAACAAAACGTGCTTCCCCATTTAATGGCCTTCGCTTCATGCACAAGTCCAACTGTTAAATGTGACAATTACTTGAAAGAAACATAGAGTGGTCATACATATATTGAGATTAATATGGATTTGTGAATGGAAAATTAAAAATAAGTTGGATTATTGTTGGTCTGTTTATTTCTACATCTACAGTGGATTGCTCCGGAAAGGCATACATACTAACTCATGCTGAATGTCTAAAACCCGGATATCTAACGGGGCATCTTGAGATACTGATGGCTGGAGCAACCATGAAGAGGTCCAAGCAATCCCTCACACTGGCTGGCCAGACACAACAAAGTTATTTTGTTGTTCCATTTTGTCTTACATTTGTCATCAGTTTTGTGTAAGGATGAAATGAAATTAACTCTTTAATAGTTATCTATGTATCAATAGTACTAAGTAAATGATTTTGCCCTGAGGGTCTTATAAAGCCGAGGCCTCTTGCCCGAGTGTTCGTAAGTTCCTCGAGGGTATAGAATCTATAAGTACCCGTTACGGTTTGTTACGGAAGTAAGTGCTACGCTTTAAGTGAGAGGATGAACTTACCGAAATCTCGTCTAATGTTACTAGTAACTCTCAACTACTTAAACCTAACTCGCCTATGAGAAATCATGACTCATCTAGTACAAAAATCAATAAACTCCAAAAGTAGTACGCATCATGCCATCTATGCTTTCAACTCGCTCTTCAAAACTGTGTTCATTACTGGTTCAATGGTGTCAAAATCACACCCCATGACTTACAATACTTGACAATACGAGCGGTGTGAATAAAAACGAGTAGGACAAGTAAATAATTGAACATATCAAAATAACAAGTAAACGCCAAAATTTTAGTGAATAAAACAAGTATTCACTCTTACTCGCGAGTAAATACTTGAGAAGCTAGTAAAACCAGGAAAAATGCCAATTTTGGTGTGAATAAACGCAAGCAAATACTCGTCTATTCGCAAGTCAACCCGACCCCAGACTTGCAGTCGTACTTGTACACGAAAGATGGCTGCATTTATGAATTTGCGTGGTGTGAAACGTTATAGAGACCGGCGTGATATAAGTCCCGATCTATCTAAGGGACTATTACGGTTTGAGAGCGAAAACGTAGATTTTCTCACTTCGCACTTTCTTGATGAAAACACTGATGCAAGGGGTGGAGGATTAACTGCACGGAAAAAGATGGAAAGTTAGCTTAGCGGCGAAAACAGAACAAGTCTCAACAGGAAATGATGCGTAGTCTGTGTGGCGCTACAAGTATTCACTTGCCTTTTTTGTGAATTCAGTTGTCTCGCGAGTAAATACTTGCTAGTATACCTCGGGTTGACGAGTACACGGTCACAAGAAACTCGACGCTTTATTCACATCAGTTAACTTGGAGTTTAAATACTTGTGAGTAAATACTCGTCGTACTCGTTTTCATTCACACCGCTCAATAGGTAATAATTCGAACACACCCTCTCTCTTGTCACTTCCAAATTCATGACGTACTGTCCGCGCTCCCAAAAAAAAGTAATAACGTGAACAGGTTGAATATATGAACGTCGAGTGGTAGTTTGGCGCTGTCTGCCATTTTTTCTCTGCTGATGCTCAGCCCGCAGCTTTTTCATCACATGTAATTGTAAAAAGAGTATGTGGTAAAAACGATTTTAACAGTGCTTTGATATCGAATATACTTCATATAATACCCTTCTTGGTGTGCGTCAACGTTTGTGACGTATATTCGGTTTTTGGCTATGTCGTTTCTTTTATATGCTATTATGACATATGGCTAACCTTAAATTTGGTCAATAAAATCATCAGGATCGAATTCATCCAAATTTGAAAAGACTATGATATTGATAATTAACAACTTCTTTTTCTAACTGAAAATACTTGAGAACTTTCAAAATGCTGATGTTTTCCTGTGTATCTAGCCATATGTATTATTTAAATAAATACAACAATTATTATTATTTAGCGTATGGTTATAATTGTGTGCAACCAGGGGCTGTCCGCAGGGGGGAGTACTATCCCCGCTGCTGTGGAACCTGGTCATGGACGGGCTCATCAGAACCCTACACAGAGGAGGATTCAACACCATAGGATATGCAGACGACCTGGTAATTCTATCCCAAGGTAAATACAACAGTACAACCAGAGACAGACTCCAGATGGCTTTAAATGCAGTAACAGGCTGGACTGTAAAAGAAGGGCTACGTATTAGCCCTTCGAAAACACAGATAATTGCGTTCACCAGAAGAAGGAAAAGGGAAGGACTTGGCCCTCTGACGCTTCAAGGTGAACCAATACGACTGTCGGATGAAGTAAAATATCTTGGGGTTGTCCTAGACCCAGGCTTAACTTGGAACCGACACCTCCAGCACGTGATCAAGAAAGCGGAGGTGACCTTCATGGTTGCCAGACGTACTTACGGCATTAAATGGGGACTAAGACCCAGCATGGTACACTGGCTATACAAAATGGTTGTCATTCCCAGGATAACATATGCATCTTTGGTATGGTGGCCAAAGACCAGACAATCCTCTGCTATGCTAAAACTAAGCAAGGTGCAAAGACTTGCATGCACTGGCATTACAGGGGCAATGAGGACTACTCCTACAGCGGCGCTGGAAACAATGCTAGACCTTCCTCCACTACATTATGTCATAATGTGTGAAGCAAGGGCAGCACTAACCCGACTGGAAAAAGCACTAGACCATGATGTGGCACATGGGAGAGGACACACAGAGATAAGGCAGGTGGGTGATGACATTTTCAAAATGCCAACAGACCAAATGACTACCAAATATATCTTTCGCAAGAACTTCGAGATTGTTATCAAAGATCGAAAGGAGCTTGAGGAAGAGAACGCACCACCACTTAGTAGAGCGAATGAACTGATCTGGTATACAGACGGATCTAAAAATGAACTCGGCACCGGAGCGGGCATATACAGCAAGACGAGCAAATATGAAGGAATCGTCTCGCTAGGAAAATACGCCTCTGTATTCCAAGCAGAGGTTTATGCAATACTTGCGTGTGCAAGGGCTAACAGTATGAGAGCCTACAACAACAGGCAGATCAGGATCTACAGCGACAGCCAAGCCGCCCTTAAAGCACTTCAGAGCTATAGGGTGACATCTCGGCTAGTATGGGAATGCGGCGAAGAACTTAGAAGACTGGCGACTCGGAACAGTGTAACACTGGAGTGGGTACCAGGTCATAAAGGAATCGCAGGCAATGAAAAAGCTGACGAACTCGCAAGAGTAGGATCGTCAACTCTGATGAACGGACCCGAACCTGCTGTGGGCATCCCCAGATGCTTAACCAGGTCATGGTTAAAAGGGTGGTTGAAAGAACAACACAAGAAATACTGGAAGAATACGACTGGGCAAATACATGGGAAGAAATTCATAAAAGAACCATCAGAAAAAGTAACGAAAGAACTGCTCTCAATGAGCAGGAACAAACTGCGCACCACTACGGGGCTACTTACGGGACACTTTCCCACAAAGGAGCACCTAAACAAAATAGGGCTGTACAACGGAGACCTTACATGCAGAAGATGCAAAAAGGATACCGAAACAGCTCTGCATATACTATGCAACTGTGAGTCGCTGGACCACAGAAGGCAGAAACTTTATGGTAGAACCCAAATAACTCCAGAAGACTTCTACAATCAACCAGCTAAGAACCTGTATGAGCTAATACAGGGAACGGATTGGCTGAATAGGTTGTAGTCAGAACACTAGGAGTATCCACAATAAGCCCAGGAGGCTGAGGTGGTACCGGCGAAAGGACGGCTCCGAAGGAAAAAAAAAATGGTTATAATTGGAATTAGAGGTTCAATGTCTTCAGCCATTCAATGGCTCCGTTTTGTAAATTCTTGATTTCTTCAATATCTCCGTTGTAGGCAAGAAGTGGACACTCCATCATGATGTGGTCTGTTGTTTGTTGAGGATGACCGCAGACACAGCTTTCAGTATCCGAGAGACCCCATTTATACATCAATGAGTTGCAGCGGCCGTGATGAGTT
>CAJUYI010000136.1:112924-143697 GCA_910591695.1 Galerucella pusilla
GACATCTCCTTTATATCGGCAGGTGTAGGCCAAGACTCACCGAACACTCACTCTCTTATTGACGATAACTCCGGACACTCGCATAAGACATGCCTGACAGTTTCCTGAAGCAGGTGAATTTACATTATAGTATGCATTGTTCGGCAATGGTACTGGAAGTAGTTAGGATTATTAGACAGTAGGAATATCGAGGCTCTCAATATGCTGATGATGGCATGAACAGAATGAATAACGAATAAGCAACAAATAGAAGATAAACATTTTTAATGGATTTCATCAACTGAAAGGAGTGTGCCTGAAATATGAAATCTTAAAAAGTATTAAGACTAAGATTTAGAAAAGGTTTGCTAGATGACATATTAAAATAATTAAGTGCAATGTTCCATCAGTGCGACCAAATTAGGTCAAAAGGGCCTGTACTGTACTGTATACTGTACTTTAATTTTATTCCTTTTAGAAAGTCCAGTTTCTGCTAAATTTCTCTTTTATTTGAGGTTTACCCTGGCGTGGAGAAGTATTTTCAGTGGAAGAGGATCGCATTCTGCCAGTGCAGGAGTTGGCAGAAGCACCATTCTTTCAACGCCTTTAGATTTATGTTGATTGAGCTTACAATTGTCCTTCGAGGAAAGCCAATAAAGATTCTTAGTTCGCTTACATCAAAGCGATCTATTTCGGTTGAAGTTCCCGAGAGATATTTTGGACTGGTTGTATCCTGGAAACCCTATCCAATGAAGAGATCTCTGTTTATTTCTGGCTCTTTTCATTTCCACCCTGAATTTTCCTGGTTAGCTGCTCATCTACATAACTCTCTTGCTCATCATCGCCTGGTATTTACAGCTAGGAGGAAGTGCTTAAATTTGCGTGCCCTTTTCTGTACTATGATCTTATTCCTTTTTTAAAGTCCAGTGTCTGCTGAATTTCATAGAGGGTAGCTCTCCCTCTTCTCTTTGAGGTTTACCCAGGTGGAGAAGTGTTTTCAGTGAAAGAGGATCGCATTCTATTAGTGCAGGGGTGTCTTTACTTTCTCATAACAGAAGCGACCTCCATACGACGTCTCTACCTTCATGTTGATTGAAGCTTACAATGTGTCCTGTGAGGAAAACCACTGAGGATTCGTAGTTCGTTTCTATCAAGGCGATCTCCTCTTTCGGTTGAAGTTCCCGAGATATATTTTGAACTGGTTGAATCCTGGAAATCCTATCCAATGAAGAGATCTATTTATTTTTTACTCTTTTCATTTTCGGCCTGTATGGTTCAGGTCCTACGGTAGTGGCCGCTATTTTCCTGGTTAGCTCATCATCTACATAATTTCCTTCTTCATCATGGCCTGGTATTTACAGCGGGGAAACAGTGTTGCCCTGTTTATTAGGTTTACTTAGGTTGCTCCAAACTATCTTCGTGGCGGCTTGACCATCTCCTTATTGTCATTGAAATATTTTGGATGGAATCGAACCATCGGCTATATGATCAAAACTCCTAGTAATTGCTCCTAGTCTGGCGACCCTGTAGATGGATCCAACGATATTTACAGCTTACTAGATGAGGATATTAATAAGTGACTCGAAGCTTACGCCACATATGGCGCCAACCACATATATATGAGAGCCAATAAAAAACAACCTTATGATTCTTTATGGAAGGGTAATAAAAAATTAATATTAAATGGTTATTAAACACTTTTAAATTGTTTTTCTGTCACCTTAATCATTAATAATACTGCAGTTTATAGTGCTCGGTATACTCGTAAAGAAAACTTGGTGGAGTGGAGATGAATTACCCATAACCTATTGATATAAAACCAGATGCATTCCCTTCCTTTCCGGTGTTATAGGGCCATTAAAAATTTATACTACTGAATTTATGTAATCACTCCAATACAAATTATGTATATTTCGCATAATTATTGTTTTATTTGCGACAAAGTTACAGTAATATGAAAGCTGTTAAGGTGTATATAGAGTTGCCTGTCAACAACCTTTATGTACAGTATTTATATTGCAAGTAGTGGTGTTAAGTGTTAACTAAGTATGTTATTTCTGGAGTTAACTTCAAAAAACAAATTCGTCAATAACGGAATGTTGATGCCGATTGGACAAATATTTGAGTAATAAAACGAGAACAATGTTTCTATAATTAGGCATTTCAAATCACGTGACCCAATATGGCGTCTGCGGGCAAACAACTGTCTTAAGTGTCATAAGAAAGCATTTAGTACGTGGTGAATGAATTGTTTAAACGGCATTATCTCCAAAGTTGTGTGAATTTGTGATTGTTGATAGACTTTTTAAGATGCAGAGTGATTATTTAAAGACATTATTGCTGCAAAATCCAGATATTGGCAAGAGGTGAAATATTTGTTTACAGATATCAAATGAAGCTAACAAATCTGTGGCTTATAAAAAAATTTTACAGCATCCCTGTTGGAACGACTTCCACAACCAACCACAAGGCTCGTAGTTGGTTTTTTTTCTTATTCAAATGTAATAATACCACTATAAGTCCTAAATAATATAAAAAGGCACAAAAACAACAATCCCACAAAATTTAAATAAACTTTTCAACAGCACAATAATATAACACCAACAAACTATTTGCCCCCAGCCGCCATATTGAATTTGTTTTGACAGGTCATTGGAATGACTGATATAGTATAGGGAAGTTTGAGGTTATAACCAAAATAACAGTATTTACATCCAAGTGGGATGCAAAATTAATAAATAATGAAATGACATTATCAGCACCCATATTGGAGGATGCTTTTAATGAGAACAAAGGTGTCGCTTCTTCTATTCTGTAGAATTGGTTAGTAGGTTCGGTGAACAGAGTGTAGAATCCACTCGTTTGAATTAAATAAAGAGGAGACTGTCAGCTGGTCGTCACACAGACTTTGAAGAACAATGTCAATTTAATGTCTGTCCAGGCCGCTGACATATGCCGTTGGCCTGTTTTTCAACAGCGGCCAAATGTCGGTAATGATCAAAGGAATCTCTGTTACACTGCCAAACATAAAATATGGGTGATATACAGTTCAGTTGATGTATAACCTTTCCAGATGTGGGTACGTGCCTAAACTTGTGCTTTATTATTAATAGATTGAAGTTCTGTAGTATTTTTTTTAGTTTCATCAATTGGTTAAAGTAAAACTTCACTTAAAATTATAATAATGGTCTGTCCCATTTATTTGTATCTTCAATGTAATATTTATTTTGTATCACAACTTTGTATTCACTTTTCTTATATTTTCTGTCTTGGGATTTTTTTATTGAAACATTTTTATTGTGTTCTTAGATGATGGGGTGATTGAGATTTTGTTTTATTGATTAAAACTGTTTTTTTCTACTACTAGCTGTGAAGTTGACAATTATTGCTTCTTCTAGCCAACCGAGAAGTTGATTTTCTCTATTAGTGGTTAATAAATTTTTCAATCATTAACCTAGGTCAATAATGAACTAATCTAGGGCTGGTAGTTCAACAAAAACTTGTGCCGCATAATTTTGTATACCAAAAAGATTGTCTTTAACGCATTTGCTGCTTGAAATCATCTATCAAGATCAAATTATTATTTTCAATTTTAGTCTTGTAATGAATGTATCCTACTATGGATACTTGGTAAATTATAGGTGTGGAAGTGCCTCTGAATTGGTGATGTTGCTGGTCACTCGGTGTGTCATCTTACAGGAATAAAACAACTACCTGTAGCACTGGGACATGTTCTGTTTATTACTTCACTTTACTAGTATACATTAAACTACTTATTACTAACACTAATAAAAATAGTAATTGAACATCTATGGTAATTGTAATAGTAATTAGAATGAATATAATGGAATGCATAGAATAATTAGAATGGAATGAATGCTAAAACACTATCGTTAACATATTTATACGACGAGTCAAGTTCATCGTTAGTAAATATAAATAATACTGTTTATGTTTATTTCACGCTCTTAACTTGACTTCGTACGTGCAACCTTCCTATTTCTTATTTATAAAACAATTCATGATTTATTGGAATTAGATTCAAGGGAATTTACTATTTATATTATTGAAACTTATTGTTTTGACTGAAAGACATCACAGTCTTAAATTTGGCTAGTAGTGGAAAAAATTGTATATACACCCACGATACACTTACTCACGGTATGTTCTTGCGCATGTAGGCGACAGCGTGTCACGTCATGTGGGAATCTCAATCGGTGATGTACAATGCTAATATATGGGAAATACTTTGTTTGTCTTTAATTTTCATGCATATTTCCACTTTATGAATGATTATTTAAATGCTACATGGTTTTTCAGATGTAATATGAAATATAACTTTGTTATCAGTTACTTAGTTATATTTTTTTGATAAGTACAATGATGCTGGGAGTTAACAATGTACAAAACGTGTAGAAATATGTAGGTAATATATATTTTTTACATTTTAAAAAGATTTGAAACAGAAATATTTATGGGTGGGCAAAATTAAAAATATTTAATATTTCATATTTCTACCATTCTCTTTTATTTTTTATACAAGACTCCTTAACGAAGGTGTCACTGGGATACGAAACGAGCCAAATGCGAGTTTCGTATGGTTAATGCGAGTGTATTAATAACCATTACATGAAACTTGCATACACTATTTTTTCTACGAAAAAGAAATTTGATTTGAAAAAAAATATGAAAAAATGCACAAACCGTGTCTTGAACCACCCTACGGGACCACATTAAACTAATAGGTATGTTACTGTTCTGGTGCTCGACATTTATTTTGGTCTTTTCTCGACATTCTACAGAAAATATTGGGTCTGCCTACTGGGTTATTTAAAAATCTAGTTTTCTATTGGTCAATTTTCCAGTTTCATAATGAAAACCAGTGTTATAATGAGTATCATTATGAAACTGAAAATTGGCATTCAATTAATAATTTATAGTATAGGAGTAGAAAAGGCATATATTCAGAATCATTTATTGAAATTTGTTAATTTTGACATATTCTTGTCCAGCTTTTTCAGGCAGTTTTGAAAACTGATTTTCCCATTAATTTCCCTTAATCATTATAAAACAACAATAGCCTTAAATATAGTATAAAACAGTATTAAATAACACTAATAACAGTAAATTAGTGGGTAATAAAATTCCAAATAAACGAATCAACTCAAGTAAAATTGAAATTAAAGCTAAAAACACCTTGTATTGCATGAAAACACAATGAAGTGAAAGACTGGTGAGAGGTGGATGTAAATTTCTGATTCCCGCGTGACGTAACTGCGCGGCTCGGACGCAATTTGGAGTAGAAATCAGCATACCGTGAGTAAGTGTATCGTATATACACCATGGTGGTGAAGACATTTATAAGCTTCGCACCTTCGAAGTGAAACACTACTACGGCGTTTTAAGATGTCACAAAAATTGGAAAATCGATAAGACCGGTTCTTACCAAACTGACTGACAGTGATGAATATTAGGGAAAAAAAAGAAATTATTCAGAAAAAAAGAAATTCAAGGGCGCCACTAATTTTGTTTTTTAAAACTAGATTAGAAAAGCAATCAAATACAAAAATAAGCTAACTTTTAAATGCTGCTATTTGCAAGAAAATCTTAGAAGAGCTGAAATTACGGTTAAAAAAATTTCTGTATGATAAACTTTCTAGGTAAAAATGTATACATATAATAGCTGTAAAGTTGACAATTATTGCTTATTCTAGCCAATTGAGGCCCTGTTTATCAATAGCAATTTATCCGTCAGTTAATGCTTAACTACCAGTTATTTTGGAAAGGTCGGTTTATCAACAACAGGATAACTTTATCCGGCAGATAAAATGTCAAATATTTATCTTTCAGTTTCAACAGGCAGATAGTTCGATATCTGGAGGTTAAGGACTATTACATAACGTCACTTTATTCGGTAGAGTTGTTGTGTTTTGATTTCGTTGTGGTGTTGTGTCAAATTTACTTGGGTTATGAGCAAAGTGAAAATGGAAAGTACTAGTACTACGAAGAAGAGAGGATGCAATTTCACATCAGAGGAGAGAAATTTGCTTCTAAAAATTGCAAATAAACATAAAAATGTAATAGAAAATAAAAAACGGATGGGGGAACCTCGAAATCAAAAGAGGAGGCTTGGATGCAGGGTGAAGCAGCAGTTCGACATTCAAGTGGTTCCTCAATCAGTTCTAATATTGATAGAACAGTCTCTTTTGTCATCCTAAATCTTCCATGAAAATCCTGGTCATACCACTTTTCGAAGTTGTCCACTCTTCCCCAACTGTATAAGGTCTTCTTATGTACTCAAGAACTTGCACAATATCCTCGTCCTCGTCGCTATCCAGAATATAATTATTCAGAAAATTCATATTCATCAACAAACAAAAAATCTTCAAGAAAGAAAAATAAATACACATAAACCTTTGGATAAACATTCACCAATAACCTAACAAAAATATCAATTGATGTGACATGACCTTGTTCTTGTAACAGCCAATGAGATTGCTTACATTCATTCGTCAGAATTGCCAACTTTCTTTATCTGTTAGTTAACAAACTAGAGAATAAAAACGAGTTGATAAACCGCTTCCAAGCAAACTGGAACTTTATCTGCTAGTTACTTTCATCCGACGGATACTTAACTGATGGATAATATTGGCTATTGATAAACCGGGCCTGAGAAGTTGAATTTCTCTATTAGTGGTTAATAAATTTTCCTATCATTAACCTAGGTCAATAATGGACTAATCTAGGGATAGTAGTTCAACAAAAACTTGTGCCACATAATTTTGTATACCAAAAAGATTGTCTTTAACCCATTTGCTGCTTGAAATCATCTATCAAGATAAAATTATTTGAATAAAAATGCCATTAGTTTAAAATTCGCGCCAAACCAAAAATGACTGTTGACATAGGTAACGAGTACGTTCATAATATATCCAAAACTGACAGTGTACTTATCAGTTAGACGACGGTGTAAACGCTTCTCGAGGTGCGTTGGTGAATTATTTTCAATTTTTGTCCTCAATTTGGCTTGTACTGGAAAAAATTGTATATAAACCATGGTGGTGGAGACATTTATAAGCACCTTATTGCGCTCGGGGCGAAGCCACTCGCGAAATAATTTTAGTGCTCGGACAATAATAATAGTCTTCACCACCTTGGTGTATAATATACTATTATTGTTGATGTATTGTATTTTAGATCCTGCAATAGTTCCATCTTCTAGTAACGGTTGAAATAAATATAATGAATCGATTGTAGGTATAAAACAACAATAGGAATTTCAGTGTTGAAGTTTTTTACCAAATGTTTTGAGATTTCTGAAAGTAAAGAGTAGGGATTTGAGACAAAATACAAAAAGAGATTAGGTATGATGTAGTCGCAAAAACGCAAAAAAATGATACAAAATATGTAGGTACAGGCAAGTAAAACAATAAAGTAATGGATCAAAGGATGGAGCTGATGAAAGAATAAATTAGTTGACAAAAGTTTAAAAAGATCTTGTATTACAATTATTCATCGGAAAAAGAGAGTATAGAAATCACTAGTGCATGTGAATCTTAGAACATAAAGTAGTAAGGAAGGAGCGTGTGCTACATCTCCCATAATAAATAAAAGAGACAAAGTCGGCCATTTTGGATAACCATTTTATGACTTATTATTTTGTTTGGTCGCTGTTTAAAAGTTGGTTTTTATGTTATATTTTGCCGATTATTACTAACTCAGATGTTTTAGTTTATAATAGGATTTTCTAAGGTTAAGTTGGTTTTTCAGTTACGTTATATAATACTCTCAGTGATATAAATATAGTTTTTAAGACAATGGTTAGTTGTAGTGTTTGTGGACGTTCAAAGACTGCTAAAAACGACGCTTTGAAAATTACTTTTCATCGGTGAGTACATGTTATTATAATAATTATAATCTACAGATGTGAATATTGGTCTTTATGTTAAAAATTTAAAAAAATACACATAGTTGTTCCTAACCTAGATTTTCACTCGACATGACATGGGCGTATCATGGGCGTATCATGACATGGGCGTATCATTTTGATTTTTTAGTTTATAAACAAATATATCAAATTTATTTTCAGCATAACATTATTATTTAGAAAGCTTCTAGCTTTTATATCATTTTATAATACACTTGTTACTTACAATATTTTCTATTCTACTAAATTTCAAGTTATTGAAAATAATAATTCCATTTTATAGAAATAGTTTTATCCTAATTAAAATTGGGTACGGCGCCACTGATATATTCTGTTCTGCGGCGGCCATTTTGGATAACCATCCCGGTTAACTGTCCTTGGCGTAAGGATCCTTCCTTACTACTTTATGTTCTAAGATGTGAATCGTGCAAAAATGAATAATATATCTGGAACCGGTTCTGCTTCTGCTTACAGGCATCTTCATTTCGCCGACAAATTGTGAAACGGTGCAAATTAATGTTACTCACAAGTCACAACTATACTAATGTTCACTTTCCAAATACCTTCAGTTCTTGAGATTTTTCTATTCTGGCGCACTCTGTATTATTAATCTCATGTGTTTTTCCAATAATGAGCATTAAGTTGGTCAGACTTATACCAAAAGGAAGTACTTTAGTTATAATCAATTGCAAAAATAGAAACCACCATGTGTCATAAAACAATCGATAGGAAAAACCGTCAGTTGACCGACTCGTAATTCAGTGTGAAAAAATGAATAAGTTAATACTGATCAAGTTATTGTTTGTTCTATTAGTGAAAAGTGAAAATTCGGGAGAGTGGACAATTCTAGCGGCAAAAGCAGAGCCTTATTATTTGGATATTGAAAATAAAACAGGAGAGTTCGAAAATTCAAGTTCTAATCCAGTTGGTACATGCAACGCAACAGCTTGCAATATATTCAAACAAGCAGATAACAGACTCAACAGACCCCAAATAATAAGGGAAGTACTAAAACCCATTTTAGTGAAAAATAATATTTCTGAAATATCTATACACAAAATTGACAATTTCTGTTCGTCATACCACGAATTCTTAAGATATTCCCAATTTTATACTGGGTATTATTACCTTCACCGCAGATATCTACTCTACATTTGGGACGTTGATCCAGCTACGTCTTTACAGCATTGCTACCATGGGTTCGCTAGAGAATCGATTTCAAGCGATTCCAAAGTATCCATTATATTCGAAATGGAAAATTCCACTTACACACTTGAGATTAGAGAAGAGCATCGTCCTAACTTGTGGATTACAGACAATCCTGCTTTATTTGTCACCAACGATTCCTCTTCATCCACGTCGTACTCTTCTTCTTCAAATTACTACAACGATTGCGATGGATTTTTTTATATGACCCATTTTAAGTTTTTCACCGTAAAAGTTTCACAACAATCCCAGTTCCCAACTATGTATATTATTATAGCAGTCTGTGTGTGTTTTATAACTATTATTGTGTTAGCAATAATTATTTTTTATATAATTAAAAAATGGATGAGCAATGTAGGATCGGAAGATCATTATGTCGAGCCACATTTATATGACACGCCAAAATACGTTGACAGTAAACCTCATCACATAGCAGAAGGAGTGTTTCCAACAAAACAAGATTCAATCCAAGATCGTTTGGAATATGATTATGCATACGCTGATTCCAAGACTGAAAAGCCGATGGGTAAATTACAAAAACCAATACCACCCGCAAAACCATCAAAACCTAAGCCACAACAATCCAGATTCGATCCAGATTATGACTATGCTTATGCTACTTTTAAAAAACCTCATTAGTGCTAAACATATGACAAAAGTATATCACAGTGAACGTGACTTAATTGTTTTGAAATATAATGAATATGTATGTATAATTTGATTTAAAAAATGTATACTATTATTAAAGTTAAATATTAGTATATTATTCAACAAGCATATTATTAACTATGGTACATTGACGGATAAACACCTGAGTGAATAATAGCCATTATATGCGAGTAGAATACTACATTTTGTCCACGACTATGAGTTACCTGTTTAGGTATAAATTTTTTTGTCAAACTTGAACACTATAATAGTTTATAAAAAAACTACTCATTACTAATAATTACCCTCCTATGCTATTGAACAGATTATAGATTTAACAAGTATTCAATTCATTGTCTGAATCCCTTGCAATATTAAATTTTCTGGTGAAATCAAAAAATAAACACCAGTACAGTTATTGAAATTTTTGAAATTAGCAATAAATTATTTAAAACGTAACTTTAGCTTTTGACATATATAACAAACTGCATATTTTATAAAAAGATCTACTCGTGTATATACAACATCCTGATACTATCTCATATATCTTCGTAGTCTGAAGGTTTACGGCTCTGACTAGGTGAAGTGAGGATTTTAGCGTTGATTCGAATCCCGCCGCGTGTCATTTGTATATATCAATTCTTTTCAATATATTATTGTGTCATGTGACCTTTTCATTATCCACACCTATTATGCACTAGTGAGAAATGTACTCAATTATACTTGAAGAAGCACACGTAAAATTATAAAATTATCAAATAGTCGTGGACAAATTATTTATATTCAGGCGAGGTTTTCTGCTAACCGCATAAATGATACATTCACATTTATCTGATAGAATAAATTATTACTTTGACATTCTTTTTTCATTTAAATAACTCACCATAAATAATAAATGTGAAGAATTTTTTTTTAACAAGATGATATTGATTCCATCAAAAACATAACAATTATTAAAATGCAAATAGATACTTTTATTCAGCAGGAGTATCTATCTGTGTCTATCCAACAAATTAGTGAAAATTTGTTAGGTACCTTATTAGTTAATAAGCAACATTTTAACTGCTCTCATGGTATGTTATATTGATGGGATCTCACTTATTCAAGAAAGTTGAAAAATGTATAGGGCATGTTCTTACCAAACTGACTTCATATTTGGAGATTACTAATTTAGTTCCCTAAAACTAAATTAGGAAAAAAAGCAACTACAAAAATCAGCTGACTTTAAATGCTGTTACATATAATAAAAAATTGAAATATACAAATTTAGCCAAAAAGTTAAATAAAATATGAGTCCACGAAATTTTACCAAGTGTTAAATGAGTCAAATGTATAAAATTACTTTCCTAGATAGATTTATCTTCAACCAGAATATTTCTACGACAAGGTTCACTTCGATTATTTGAAAAAAGACGTGATTGGTTCCGGAACACGACGATATCAGATAATTTTCCCAGAAGCTTGTGATAGTAGCCTACTAATGGCTCATGCATTGTGTGTGTGTGTGTGTGTGGTGGAGAATGAATTGATTCATTTTAAAAATTCAAGTTTATTTTTTACTTACCTTTTCAAATTCATATCCCGAACATTTTTCGAAATAATTAGCATTTAAAAATAAACCTTTGTGATAAAGAATCCTATTAATTTAAATATATATTTCTCTAATTACCCCTGTATAGCTTAAGATAAAATAAGCTTTTCGAATTTCTCTGGTATCTACCGGTCTCGTTATTGACAACAAAAGCGAGTCGTAAACATAATTTATGAGAGCGGCGTCCGTTTGGGACAGCAACTTGAATCAGACCGCCCTGGAGTGAAACATCTTATATTTTTATTCTGTAATCTTTGCCGGAACACAGAACATTCAAAACTGCTGCTCAAAAAACCTTCGGAGTCACTAAAAAATTAAATATCAAACCTAAGCAGAGGTCAGAAAAAAGAAAGTGATGGGATTACTCACCGATCACATGCATACAATTGTCATACAGATTTGGCAAATAATTATGTTCCGTATACCCATTCTGTGTGAGTGGAAAGGAAGTAGCTATAGAATAACAGTTTAGAGACGTGGGTGTTTCGATGAGGGGAAAAATACTGTTCTCGCTTGACGATATATAATTTTATGTATAGAGCTCAATGTTGATGAGATTCTACATATGGAAGATAAATATTTACCGAACCTGTATATTAGGGATGAATATATCTGTCGGCTTTGCATGGAAGAAGAGAAAACAATCTTACACATTTCAACTCTACCAAAAAACAGATTTTTTTATAATCACTACAGTTACTTCGGTGAAAAAACTTAAAAAACGCTTTATAAATAATCGAACTAAAACTTAAAAAATAATTCTTAATTTAATCACCTCAATGACATTACATTTTTCACTTTTTAGGTCAGCAATTCTTTGGCTTATAGAGAGGCTAAGAAGAATTATCAACGGCTTCGGGTAACTAATTATTAGTACCTACTTCCGGATCAAGTGAATTTTTTTAATATCAACAATATTATTGGGATTTTCTTAAAATAATAGTGATTGGCATCGATGATATTGATTTTATTTGGTGTAGGTAATATACGTGCGATTGAGTCCGAATGACATATGCCGTTTAGAGTTTATGTTCCAATCATTACAGAACGACAGTCTGTCTTGTCAATTATCATAAAATTACTATTTGCCTTATCAAAAAATTATGTTGAATGAATGAAAGGTCATGTTGCTGTGGCTCAGTTGTATGTGCATTATTGAGGTTAGATTTTATTCGCTGCGTATATTTCTCGAAGCTGTTAACACACATGTCGATTTACTAAATGAACAGAAAAGTGATTATCTTCACTGAAAAAATTCCTATCATAATATATAACTCACCTTGATCGGCATTGATAATCATAATAATATAATTTATACTGCAGAACTAGAGTTCATATATAGTGTGGCGAGTTTATTTGAAGCTATGCGGCATCGGTAAGAGGCGATGAAATACATGGCACATATCTGTGAAACGTACAAATGGCGTACGGTACCTATTTTACCAACTAAAACTGAAAATACCAAGGTCACTGACAATACCAACGCCACTGGATAAATCAATAACAGTCAATAACGTGTTTTTCTATTGCCCCACTGATAGTTCTCGTCAGGTCTGTACTTTGTTGTTTACGGCCAATTATTATTTATGAAAAGTGAATATAAATCTTATTGTTATATTTATTTAAATAATACAAAAATATGCCTAGATACACGGAAAAACATCAGCATTTGGAAGTTCTCAAGTATTTTCAGTTAGAAAAAGAAGCTGGTAATTATTCATATCATAGCCTCTTCGAATTTGGCTGAATACGATCCTGATGATTTTATTTATTATATTTAAGGTTAGATTTATGTCAAAATAGCAAATAAAATAAACGACACACCGAAAACCCGGATGTACTAACGATGACGCACACCAAGAGGCGGCAAGAGCCTATTGAATGTACTATATCCAGCTTGGGACACTTCCTGCATCAATGAGCTTACCTGACGCCATTTTCAAATTTTACTTCAAGAGCCTCGATAGCGGAAATTCTGAGTGTTTATTGAGGCAGTTGAAAAGATTTGCAAAGCTCAAAGTAATTTTTTAGACGACGCTATCTGAAAGTTGCTCGATCTGTATTTATTTACATACCGAAAGTTGCGTTTTGAGTGTTCCATGTGGTGAAAGCATAGAGATAGTAATAAGGAAGGAGATGACATCCAGTGTTAGGTTCCATATGTACATGTGGAATCAGTGGGCGTGGCTAAGTATGGCACGCAACGTATTTCTGCACAGAGCCGGATTTGATATTTTTCGATATATGAATTTTTAGTATTGATAATCGATGTAATGTAGTGAATCCTTTTTAATATTTGTAATACAACCCTGCATATTATTTACCTTACCTGTGGTATACGGTATACGTTATTACCGAAGATTTCTTAGTATCCACGCCGTCTCGACTGGTACAACTTCTAACAGCACAAGGAACCATTTTAGTCAATCATTCAAAACAAAAGTATCTTCAAAAATGTAATTTACAACACCAATGACACTTAAAAATAACTTTGACATTAGCGTGGCACGAAAATGGCTGACCGAGTACGCTTTAGATCACGTGACTTCGTCTCCTCCCTTTACTATCTCTATGGGTGAAAGTGACAGTTCCGTACTCCAAAACATTTCCGGGACGCCCTGGTAGAGATATACATATTCCATCCGCGTCCAATTCAATAAATATTAATAATAATTGTCCTGGACGTTACTTGGCTTAAAACAACTTTACCCTTCACATCCCATTCTCATACGAATCAAAAGTGGAATGGAAATAATACGTCTCACCCAAAAGAAAGTCTCATTTCTGTGGGTTCCATCTCACTCTGGTATAAAAGGAAACGAAGAAGTCGATCAACTAGCAGTAGATACAACATCTAATCAAGAGGCACCTTACATTAAAAAAACTCCCTACACTGACCACATAAATCCAATCAAAAAACATATATTTAATTCTTGGCAAGTAATATGGAACCATACGGCATCCAAACTGAAAGAAGTTAAGCCACAAGTCGGATTATTTCTATCAATACCAGAAAAACGCAGAGACCAAGTTGTCTTAACCCGCCTGCGAATAGGTCACACACTACTTACACATTAATATTTCCTCAACAAAGAACCAGCACCAGAATGTACACATTGCCATGTTTCTCTTTCTATAAAACATATCATTTTAGAGTGTCCCGAATATTCTAGATATAGAAGACAGAATAATTTAAGTGCGGTATTCAAGGATGTGCTCACCAAAGACACAAGTGCTTTAATTAAATATTTCAAAGACATTAATTTGTATAACAAAATTTAAAAATTATCTATAACACAAATACAACACATACTACTTGTGTAAGTCCTCCTGCTAATAACTCGTAGTAGTTTATGCGGGTATGTTTGTATTAAATGAAAAAAAATAAAAAAAATTGTCCTGGAGGTACAATCAACATTACTTTTTGCAATTAATTAATAAATTAATATTGACAATGCAAATATCATTGAGTGCATTATATTGTTCAATAAATAAAATGTTTATAAATCTTTATTATTTATTTTCTTTCCTCAGTGTAGTTGAAAAAGTTTTGGATCTTATGCATCGTCTAAAAAATGTTGTGTACAAAAATGTTGTGTACGCCGCGGTTGAAATACTACTTTGTTGGATCCGACTCGTCTGTTGCTCGCATCGCAATTTTCAGACTCGTCCAACAAAGTAGCACTTTCAGTCCTTGGCATACAAATAACTATTAACTTAATTTTAAATTTCATTAGATCGATACACCTACGGGTACAATAAGTTTTTCGATTAAATATGTACATACATTTTGTATCTATAAATAAGATGTTGATTGAAGCAAATATGAATCCATTGAACGAAGTATTTTTGTGTTGTTCTGGCGAAATTATATAACCGACAATCGCAATAAAACTCATGAATCCATTGGGGTGGAAAGCTGCGCTCAGTTTATCCTGAAGCGTTGTACACCTCGGTAATCCAAACAACTGGATAACGCGCTCAAACATTCATTGAAACCCGAACGGATATGTTGTAACTGTTGCACCTATTCTGACGTGCTTTGTAGATTTGCGCAGGTGAGTTTTTTCAATAAATTACTTTTTTTAATTTTAAAATAATACTAATCACATAGTTTTAATAACAAAACAATAAATTTAAGGAGGTAGGAACGAGTATTTTAATTTGTCAATAGTTTATTCATTGAACATTTCAAACTATAATTTTAACTATTCCATTTTTAATATTGTTAAGGGCCGATTTTACAATGCCAGTATAAAAGTTACTGTGGTTATTTTTTCGATATTTTATAACTATATTTATACCGCGAATTACTAGTTGTCAGTTCTACTATTAGTCCAATCTAGATGTAAAAGCAGTAGGCGAGAATTTTGATGGAGTACCTCAAAAATATCATGGTTAATGATAATCAATTGCCTCCACCGGTTTTTAGGCTGTGCTGATTGCACAATAACAGTTTATAGCCAAAACAACCAAAAATGGGCCTGTTTTTCGACATGTTTTCGAATTTTACTTAAAACGTATTGAGTTTATCGTGCATGTGTATGAAAACAAAGTTATAAACCGTGAAATTTGCTATAAAATTCTGTCCGTCAAAATCCCATCCCTGCAGCCACAGCGGATGAATAAGTAAAAAAAATTGAAAAACAGCTGTTTTTCAGACTCAAAATACTAATGCAATTCATTAAGCAATGTAAATGTGTCTCATAATACGTTATTTATTAACGAAACGCGGTCTCGATTGTTAATAAACATTAGGTAAAGGAAATAGACATTGTTAGAATGAAGACATATGCCACTAAAAATTGTTTAAACTTACAAAAATGTTTTAACACATACTAGGAGGTTACAGCTATCATATGCAATGATTTAATCAACAATTTTTCCGGTCTAACTGACTCAGATGTTAGTTTAAAAAAGTGGTTAAAATTTTACCTTAGTAACAATTAAGATATCTGTGCGGTTTTTTATTTTATTTGAAATCTGAAAAACCCCACTTAAAGGACTTGGAAAAACACAACTTTTGGGGTTTCGAACGTTGAATTCAGTCCATTTAATCCCGAGTTATTGAATCCCAAACTTGATCAACGATTCCCGGCAAAGGATCAACAAGCTAACGAAAAATAAAATACCGACATGAACTATATGAATTTTTATGACAGGTATATTTGGTGCTTCGGAAAACTGAAAATTCATGACATTTTCTATAGTAACTTAAACTTTTTGGTTTGTTTGAATTCACTGGATTCAGAAAATTTGTTGATGTTTTGTATAGCGTAGTAACATTTTCACTTCAGTAAATTGAAGGGTGCTATTTAGCCAAATGAAGGAGGCTGAAAACAATAATTTTTGACGTAGGTATTCAATTTTAATACCAATTTTTTTCGGAATGCAAAAAACTGACAAAGTTACTAATACTAGGAAGAATATTACCTGCAGACTGCAAGTCTATTTCTGCAGCAAAAAGCACAAACTAGGAACCTCATTCAACTTATTCTACACTATAACTAAGTTTATAGTTATTTACGTAATTAGTGGGATATGGACATTATTAACGCACGCATGTGAAGTTTGCACGGCAAGGCCGTAGACCGAGTCGTGTAATCACATGAGTGCGTTAATAATTCCTATCACACGTATTACGTACAAAATTTTATCTACAATTGTTTATTAGTATTATTAACTGTACCTATGTCATAGAATTGAAAAAAAAATTCAATCCAACGCATTTTTAATAATATCAACTGCAAACATAAAGCACTGTGCATTAGATTCTGTGACCATAGCAACAAAGACAAACAAAGATGTTGAAATAAAATAAATTAGTTATGTCATCAAATTGTCAAAGTTGAATGAACAAAAATCTATAAAAATGAGTTCAAGCGAAGACAATCTCCTTTCGAAAATTGAAAATGCAGCTTTCAGTGTTATTTCAAATATTTAATTCTGGCTTTGATATTTTTATAGATTCTTATTATCGCACTAATGCGGTAATGTAATCAAAAACGCACCAGTGCGGTAATATACGTCAATATGACAAATATGTCAAATCGTACCCGTTATATGACAGTTGTAGATAATAGTATATTACGTAACGTGTGTGGTAAGTAGCATTTTACGCACGAATGGAAAAGTTACGCACGATGCCGCGTAGCGGCGAGTGCGTAATTCCGTAATTGCGTAAAATGCTTTACAACACGAGTTACGTACTATACTTTACCTAGGACCTACTTGTACTTGTATTTTTTATAATAAGCATAAGAAATAAAAGTTCATAATTAGAGGTGCTTGGTAAACTCCATCTTTATTACTCTATTACCAATGAAAAAAGCACATTAAAGAACTAACGTTTAATCATTATTATTAATCATTATTATTGAAAGTCCATTTTTCAATTATAATCAATATACATACTTAGCCCTTTGGGCTTTTCACAGTCAAACGTGGCCATATCGAATGTTTTCAAATAGTAAATTTTGAATAAAATGGTGACGTCTATTGACAGTTGCTAAGATGTTGCTAGGGAAGCCGTGCGATTTACTTTACAGCTGTGCGTTTTTTTTACAGTGCGTAATAGATGTCATTACATTGATACCGACTGTGTGTTATTGACCGATTACAGGGGGGGGTCGTAGGTAAAATATTTTAGGATCGATATAATCTTATCTAACCAATACAAAGGTTTATTCTCTTGGAATAAATAACTTATACTCTGGTTTATCCTTTAAATAAAGATATACCTCTAATTTAGAACGCAACAGTGGTTCGTTATTCTACATTTAGCGAATACCAGGTTTATACCCAAATTGTAAAACCGGCTCTAAGTATAATCGTTTAAATCTTCTCAAAGGAGCGAACACATATTCGTAACAGCAGTTTTTTGTGTCTGCTCAGCAATAATTTATTGTACCAGATCAGTAGATTCAATTTGTGCTTAATATTTTAATGTGCTTTTGTAAGATATATGGAAAGTTGGGGGAGATAGAACAGTAGTTAATGACTTATCTTTTTGTTAAACAATCCATTTTCAAGATTGGGATTGGGATTGGGATTGGATTTTCCAAATCTGACCAAAATTGCTATCTTGAGTATTTTCTTCAGGTTACTAGATGTTCGAATGAACTTTTAATTGAATAAACGAAGAACAGTCCAGTGCAGTGGGAAGTTTATTTTTAGGGGCTTCGTTGCAGACACTAGTTAGGTCATACTTTTATTGTAGGGTTTGCGGCAATGTGAATGAGTGATCTCTTTTTAGTTTATTCTGAGCTTTCGTTCATTTATTGTAACCATTATCAAAGAAAACTAATTGAGGTTAAAAACCATTAAAAAAAAAACGTATTTTTATTTTTATTTTTCAAAAAACTACATTAAAAATATTCTTATTGCATCCATCAACTTTTCAACTGAGTTTATTGCTACTTTTCTCACGAATATTTTGACAAATACATACAATGCTGATAATAAGTATCTTATTAAGGACTCTTTTCAAGCGTTTGAACTATTTAACGGGAGAGTTCTTCCACATGACTATGTTTTGGTCAGTCTGGAAGTGGTTTCACTTTTTAGTAATGTTTATTTAAATTTTGTCATTTATGATCAATACACAAATATTGGTCTTCAATCAGTGTTGAGTGTAATATCGACATAGATACGTTCATTGCGTGAACTGAATTCCTTTTCAGTTTTACTTGTTTTTTTCAGTAATAAACAAATTTTTGATAAATATGTTGATGATATTATCCTTGCTTGTGCCCATGCTTGTACCCATGCTCAATCCCTGAAGAGATGGGATGGAACCAAAGGATGCAGTCTCTCCAGGATCACCCTGGGCGACCCTGGGAAGCTGGCGTCGAAGAAATATTTGGCGATGACCAGGAAAAACCTACGTTTAACAGTAGGATTTCTGACTGGCCACTGACAACTAAGGAAACACCATACTATGGGGCTAGTGGACACACAATAATGAAACTGTCATGCATGTCTTATGCGAGTGTCCGGAGTCAATATCGTCAATAAGAGAGTGTGTGTTCGGTGAGTCTTGGCCTACACCTGCCGATATAAAAAAGATGTCTCCTAGTGACCTGTCCACCTTCCTGGGAAGGACAGGAAGGACGATGACCTAGGAGGACAACTCCTTGGGAGGATGTACAATGGGTCACATGTGGTTAGACCTACTGTGCTGTGAGCCTACCTAGCCTCCCTACTTCACAGATACAGATACAGATCGTTGCTTGTCCTAATGATTCTAATGAAGTTCTCCTTTTTATTTTTAATGGTTATAATAGTACCTACAACTTGTTTACTTCTTCATTTGTTCTCCTTTTTCAAACTTCAGGTGTTTTTATGCCGCCATTTTACGTTCCCTTCGCTCCAGCATATTTTCCTGTTTTTTAATGTACATTTTCATTGTTTTGAATCAATTCCACTATTTCATAAATAAATCATGTAAATATTTACAATGATCCTTAATATAGAACGTTTACAAATTTATTAATTAATAAAAAGTAATTACAATAGACATCGCAGAATAATAATTATTTTAACGCTTCATAAGTTTTGAAAAATACTTTTCAAAAACACTGACCGTTCAGCGTGGGAGCAACAACTACTTCCCGTGCTATAGGCCCCGACGGATATTGAATTACACCTCAAAGTCTATCTATCCACAAGATATTTAACACAACCATTCTGGTTTCCATTTAGAAGGGACAACATAACTTGTAGACCGGTTTCGGCGTATTTGCGCTCCATCAGTACACCCAGGTCCTAACCGGGTTTCAAACCTACGAGCTCTGAGTTGTAAGCTCGGCAGCCTAGCAGCTGCGCCAATCCACTCACATTTAATTACATCGAATAGAAGGTTAAACGCTGCTTGAACTCCTAGACGCTAGTTATATTCTCCGTCCGCGAGATCAAAGCCTAATCACGGACTGAAGAATACTCCGAAATCACAATCAATACATGTCTTCCAGTAACGGAAGTGTAAAAGAAAAAATTAAAAAAACTTTGTTGCTATAAGCAAAACTCCAAGTAATCATTTGAATCAAATTAAAATTGACAATGCATTGAGTGAAGACAAAATTAGTGATTATTTGAATTTTGCGTGGAATTGAAACGAATTTGAAGAAAATTAAATGTCTTGGTTGGTGTCCAGCAGCCGCCGCATTTTTTCTTGTGATTTTATCAACGACCACCTTTAAAATTAGGCATTCACGAACCAAAAAAGTATGTGGAATCATACATTATACATACGTTAAAAAGCGTGGGTAAATGAACAACGCTTTTTATATGGGACTTTCATTATAATACCCAAAAGCGTGCGTAAATGACCCATGATTTTTAAATGGGGTTTTCATTTTAACACTCTTTTTTTAGCTACGTAATAAGTATCTAGTTTCCTTGAATTTAGTCGTTCGTTGTATAAACTTTTATACTGTCAGTAAATTTGACATAGTGAAAAATATTTGTTACCTACTTTAAAAAAAGACAAGTTACCCAATGTTATAGTTGGTAATTTAAACAATTGTCCTCATTTCACTGTAAATATGAATTTAAATAATTAGAATTTGTAAATAGAAAATTCATTTTTATGTTTTTTAACCCCTTCAGAGCACATTTTCTCATTTTTTCTTCATGTGGTCGTTGATAAAGTTTTGTATGACACTTGTGCGTGAAGATCTTTTGCGCACTCATAAATAACTAATCTACCTTAAGGCGGCGCCAGACATGCGGCATTCGGCGAATACCGAGCGACTGCTCGCCAAGTAGCGAGTGTGTGGACGGGTTGATCGCTACTTGCCGATGACCAATTTTAGTATTTGTGCAGTGCTCGCGTAGTTCCCGTTGTGTGTCGGTCTTTCGAAGCAAAATCAAAGGAAACGTATATTTGCCGTATAACGCTCTGAATCCGTATCCAACGAATGGCGAATATCTGGTTTAGGTGCTTGTCATTTGGCGCGCACCTTGCCGAGAAACTCAGCTACTTGCTACTTGGCGAGCAGTCGCTCGGTATTCGCCGAATGCCGCATGTCTGGCGCCGCCTTTATAGGATAACAAATAACTATTGATGTAAATAATCATATACCCATAGAATTCGATCTTTTATAATTTGCTCAAAGGATTGGCAGCTTTTTATTGAAAAAACTCAATAGTTTATTATACCCCATGATACGTCCATGTCTGAATTAATTCACAAGATGAAATAATACAAATCGATCCATTCCAGCATTGACACACAAATAAATTGTTTTCAGAGTGATTGAAGTGTTTCCAGACTTGACTATCTCGCTATGACATATTCAGTGTGATCAGTGTGATTCAGTGTGAAATGATATTTTATTGTAATAAGTAAGCAGATTGAATAAACTTAATTTTTCGTCAACAGGTAATGTCGAATGTTGTAGGTAATAGCTGTGAAATTAAAAGTATATTTGTCAAAAGATCGATGTAATACGCAACTTACATGACATGAAATCAAACGGAAATCTAATTAACTACACGAATATTAACGTTCTCAAGGATCAACAGTTGAGTAATTTGAAATCACCCATGGATTAAAGTAATAATAATTAGTCGATTTTCCTCATTTTTTCACAAGTAAACGTCGTGAATATGAATACGTAAAGGAGGTTGCCGAAGTAGGAGTGGGCCAATTGAGGTTGAGCCTATGGCAGGAAGCGCTCACTGCGCTACTTCTGCTGCAGGCAGCCAACGATGCAATTGAACCCAGGTTTCTGTTTAACAAACCCTACAAAATTCAAATAAAACAGAACACAGAGCCAGATGCTGCAAATGCAATACGCATTTATACAGATGGTTCAAAAATGAAAGAAGGCTCAGGATGTGGAGTTTACTCGAGAGCACTGAGCATCAAGATTAAGTGGGGAATGGGAAACAATACCAGCGTGGTTCAAACAGAACTGGCTGGTATCTCAATTGCCACAAAAGAACTAACCAGAAGAGGAATTTCTGGAAAAAACATAACAATCTGCACTGATAGTAGACAAGCCCTATTAGCCTTGAACAGACAACGTTTTATATCGAGGCTAATACTAGAGTGCCACCAAGATTTAGCTGACGCCTCGGCAGATAACAATATTGGGTTAAAGGGCACGACAGGAGTAAAGGAAATCGCACTGCTGATTCTTTAGCCAGGGACGCCGCTGGACTAAAAATTCTAGGACCCAGTGACACCTACGGCCTAACGACTTCGACAATTGCGGAACTAGCCAAACGTTACACCCATGCTCAATCCCTTAAGAGATGGGATGGAATCAAAGGATGCAGTCTTGCCAGGATCACCCTGGGCGACCCTGGAAAGCTGGCGCCGAAGAAATACTTGGCGATGACCAGGAAAAACCTACGTTTAACAGTAGGATTTCTGACTGGTCACAGTCAACTAAGGAAACACCTCCATACTATGGGGCTAGTGGACACACCTCTATGCAGGATGTGTGAACAGGAAGATGAAACTGTCAGGCATGTCTTAAGCGAGTGTCCGGAGTTATCGTCAATAAGAGAGTGTGTGTTCGTTGAGTCTTGGCCTACACCTGCCGATATAAAGGAGATGTCTCCTAGTGACCTGACCACCTTCCTGAGAAGGACAGGATGGACAATGACCTAGGAGGACAACTCCTCGGGAGGATGTACAATGGGTCACATGTGGCCTAAGTGCTGTGAGCCTACACACTCACCCTCCCCACTTTACAGATACAGATACAGAAGCAGATTGAATAAACTTAATTTTTCGTCAACAGTTGAGTAATTTGAAATCACCCAGGGATTAAAGTAATAATAATTAGTCGATTTTCCTCATTTTTTCACAAGTAAACGTCGTGAATATTTTTTATAAAAATGTCCCTTTATTATTGTATAGATATTGTAGAAGGGCATGAAAATATGTCATTTGTGAGTATGGTTGTCCATTTTGAAAGATCAATTTTTAATTTTGAAAGCCATTTTGAAAAACAGTTGGTTATAGTAATGATTTTCATGAGGAGAGACAGTTTTTGACAGGAGAAAATGAGCTTTAATTTCATTGAAAATTTTTTGTCAATTCCAAAAACCAATCAAATTTCTTCATTTTATATCATATGAACAGTCTCAGCCAATCATGTCAACATTACACTGAAAACAGACCATGGGCAATTTTCACACGTTGCCATGGATACATATTGATTTATTTCGATTTTGAAGTTTCGAATATTTAATATTTCGAAATGTCACGATTTGGTTGTAATACTGAAACAAAAAATTTTCTATCCTAATAACCCTCGGACATTGATAAATGCTCAAAAATTTTATGACAACTTTCTCAAGCTTGTTGCTTGTAGGCAACAAGCCTTCGAAATCTGTCATAAGATTTTTTCGAACAATTATCAATGTCCTTGGGTTATTACTACTGAAAATTGAAGTAGATACATAGTTTCAAATGTAAAAATATGTATTTAATAATTTCCCAAAATTAACTTTTGGTGGAATAGACAAGTCTATTCGGTTCTATATGTGTAAATATTGTGAAACGCATAATACATCTTTTAGAGTCTACTGTGAATTAGTTGTTCATTCCAATGTACTCGTTCATTCAGTAACCACCATGCTGTTTTGTATTAATTACATGGTTTTATGAGTTTTTATCAGTTTGTAAATGTTTGTTTTCTCTTTGTCCAGGTATATTGGGACAATAAATGATATCTAACAATTTATTTGATAGTCTAAATCGATACTTACACTATTTTTGTGCATGTTTTCATAGATTGCACAACAATAATATTAAAAGATATAAATACTAGGATGTTAGGTAGCCTAGACCAGTTCCATGCATAAACAAAATATTGCGTTACCATAGCAACGAACAATAATTCATTAGAAGTGTCAGCACAGAATACACCATCTCAACAAGAAACGAATCTTGCGCTATTTTACAATTCATTTTATGAGTGCGCATGTCTGACAGTCGCCATTTTAAGCCCGTTATCTGTCAATGACATATGATTTTTGAGAATTTTAAGCACGTTTCACACCTGTGACATTATAATACTTTCTTCTTCAAATAGCCACAAACAAAAATGAACGCATGTAAAATTGTCAGTTGTTCATTCCTGTAATTTTAATCTGGTAAGGATATTTGATATGATATTTGAGATTCTTTGGTTTCACTTTCTTGCCTGTAATTAACATTTAATTTACATTTTTTGAACAATTTTCTTAATGTGACTTGATCCGTTATCTGTCAACGTCAATTTGAAGGTCACGAAGTTTTGCCCCCAAAACATCAAAGGATTTACGCCGGCTTACGCTTCTTGTTTGGCTGGTGTATTCTGTGGTGTCAGTGTGCAGATGGACGTCAAAAAAGTAAACCAGAGTTACGCAATAAATTAAAAGAAAAAAGATGTCCACCGAAATTGTAAAAATCGAAAAATTGGAGTATCGAGCCATCATCAAGTACCTGTATTTAAAAGGGTTAAGAGGTAAAGCAGATTTACTAAGATATGCTTAATACCCTTGGTAATCAATGTCCTTCGTCTTCTCCAAGACCTAAGAAGTTTCGGGTCCAAAAATCAGCTGGAAAAGTTGTTGCTTCAGTTTTTTGGGATTGCCATGGAGTAATCATGATTGATTTTTTGGATAAGGGTAGAACAATAACTGGAGATTACTGTTCGACATTACTAACCACTCTAGGGGGAAAAATTGAAGAGAAAAGAGCTATCCAAAGTTGTTTTGTTTTTGCAGGACAACGCACCTGCAAACATATCTCATGCTGCCATACAAAAAATTCGTGATTTAGGATTTGAATTACTAGAACACCCCCCTTATTCACCAGATTTGGCTCCGTCCGACTATCATCTCTTTCCTCAACTGAAAAAAGGTTAAAGGATCGTAAATTTTCTTCCAACACGAGGAGGTAATAAAAGCTGTGGAGGTCTGGTTTGCAGAGCAAGGAGAACATTTTTTTGAAAGGTTCGCTGTAATAAATGTATCCAATTAAGATGAGAATATGTTGAGTAATAAAATATTTTGACATTGAAATTATGTTTGGTTCTATAGTAGGCTAAGAATTTTTCACCATACATATCTATAGTATAGTTTGTTCAGCCATCCTTTGCCGTTACGTCATTCATTGTCCAGCTTGCTCTCTTATTCATGAAATGGATGAGACGGAATTATGACGTCATTAACGTATTTCTTATCTACGGTCGACATAAATTTCATCTGTTACTTTTGACAATTCAGTTGTCATATTTTGAAAACAATTCTTAACATATTATGTCATTGATTATAATTTTGAGGTTAAGTGTAAAATAACATTCGACAAATATAAGACATACGTAAAACAGCAGAATACGTCACCGATTATGACATAACGGCAAAGGATGGTTGAACAAACTATATCAATATGTTAAAGCACATTCAAATTAACATCATTATTAAATAATCTTAGTGGTTACACTCTACACTTCACTCTATCTGATGCGCGTTTCAATAAGCAAGTTATCATCTTCAGAAACTGGAAGATTTAAAAATTATCGACTAATCATATTTTGTTTAGGCAAGATGACTCTGTCACTAAGAATAACTGAAATAATTGCATATAATAAAAATATTTTAGAACAATCACTTATTTTTTCAATACAATTGTGATTATACTTATTTTGGTAAAAATATAAATACAAAATATGACAATCTTAGGTAACACATCGATCTTAAACGTCATCCTTTTGTGTATCGCTCGAACTTTTATTGTATTTTCTGGCTTTGCTTCGTTTAATAGTATATTGTTCAACGAGGAATCATCCAAGTAAATAATAGCCATTCTACACAAGTAAAAGACTATACTTTCTCCACGACTAAAAAGAAAAAACTTCCAGTGAGGATCGAACCTCGATCGTCCGCGCCATAGTCAACTACCACTAGGCTACAGAGCATATTTATAAAAATGTAAAGAGTAAATATATATACGAAACTCATATTTTCCATCAGAACCCTTACATTTATAAAAGAAATAAATTCCGAGAGGCGTGCATATTCACTATCGCTACTGTTATCCATTTTTTTCTCTTATAATACGTTAAATTATGATTTTATAATTATTTTGACGTTTCAAACGACGCGCTGTCAGAAGCGATTTGCGTTCTTAGGTATTTGACGTTTTAAAGAGACGATTTGATTTATTCATTTTAATTCATTTTAGCGTGAATTCTGATAATAATAGAATGTGATTGGCTAACGAGAGTGAATTATTTTTAATATTCACTGGTGTGAAGAATTTATATCATTATGCTGCTAAATATGTAAAAATAATGTGTGCGTTATTATTTAGTCGTGGAGAAATGATATTTACTCGTCACATCACGGTGCAGTTTTACATTATCATACATCATACCTATTTTATAAATTTTTGTAAGTTAAATTACTTAGGTCAATCGACAAATGCGAAGAAAAAAGATAAAAATGAATAATTCTTTCCAATCAATTTCAAAATCGTAACGAAATAAGTTGCAGAGAGAATATTTCGGAAATAATATTCCACTAACATATTTAACAATGTACTAATAGTTATTTTTCTCAAACATTCATTATGTGTGTATAGTGGGTCCCCTGGTCCTAATAGAACAGCTTCCAATTACTGAAATAAAATATAACAAGGACTGAATAAACTGGAGAACTGATGATGTTGTTTTGATTAAAAAAGCAAGTGGTTGATTAACTTGACACTGGGTAATCGAAAATACGATGACACTAGAGACAAGGGCGTCTGTCTAAAAGTTTTTCTGTGAAGAATTTTTTTCCAAATATATTAGACCGGTAGACACGTGTAGGCTTCATTATTTTAAATGGATGCCGTTTTCACCATCGAGTTTAATGTGAGCAACAAGTAGAATAAGGCTATTGCCAAGAACCAGACCTGCTAATCGACGCTACAGGGGACATTGAAAATCATATTTGGAAAACTACTGACAAATAAAGTAGCTCCATTAAATATTTAACACTAATGTTTTCAACATCTACCAAGGTAGCAATCATCCCCAGGATTACATATACATCTCTGGTCTGATGGCCAAAGATCAGACAAACCTCTGTGATGCTAAAACTAAGCAAGGTTTGAAGTCTTGCATGCATTGGCATTACAGGGGCAATGAGGACTAATCCTACAGCGGCGGTGGAGACAATGTGTCATAATGTGCGAAACAAGGGCAGCTCTAGCCCGACTGGAAAAAGCATCAGACCATGACGTGGGAGAGGACACACGGAGCTAAGGCATGTGCCAATAGACCACATGGCCACCAGATATGTTTTTCGTAAGAGCTTCGAGATTATCATAAAAGATCGAAAGAAGCATGAGGAAGAGAACCCACCAACACTCAGTAGAGCGAATGAACTGATCTGGTACTCAAACGGATTAAGGAATGCACCGGATCGGGCATATACAGCAAGTCAATCAAATATGAAGGAATCGTCTCGCTTGGCAATTACGCCTTGGTATTTAAAACTGAGGTCTATGCAATACTTGTGCATGGGCAAATGAAATGAGAGCCTACAACGACAAGTAGATCAGGATCTACAGTTACAGTCAAGCTGCCCTTAAAGCACTTCAGAGCTCCAAGAAGACTGGCAACTCGCAACAGTGTAACACTGGAGTGGGTCCCAGGTCACAAAGGAATCGCTGGCAATGAAAAAGCTGACGAACTCGCAAGAGCAGGATCGTCAACCCCGATGAACGGACCCGAACCAGCTGTGGGCATCCCCAGATGCTCCACTAGGTCATGGTTAAGAGGGTGGGTAAAAGAACAACACAATAAACACTGGAAAAATACGCCCATGCAAACACATGGGAAGATATTCATAAAAGAACCATCAGAAAAAGTAGCGAAAGAGCTGCTCTCAATAAGCAGGAAAAAACTACACACCATAACGGGGCTATTTACGGGACACTTTCCCACGAAGGAGTACCTGAAAAAAATAGGGCTGTATAACGGAGACCTTACATGCAGAAGATGCAAAAAGACACTAAAACAGCTCTGCATATATTATGCAACTGTTAGACGCTGGACCACAGAAGGTAGAAATTGTATGGTAATCTCCAGAAGACTTCTACAACCATTTAGCAAAGAACCTGTATAAGCTAATATAGGGAACGGATTGGCTGAATAGGCTGTAGTCAGAACACTAGGAGGATCCACAATAAGCCCAGGAGGCTGAGGTGGTGCACGCGAAGGGACGGCCCCTTTGAAAAAAAATCAAGGCAAAATCTTCGGCATACGTTAGGTCTGTTCCAACCCCAGTCAGAAACTGTCAGAAACGATCAGAGAATAGTCGACCATCAGTGAGAGAAACTAAATCAGACCAATCTGTGAGAGAAATTAAACTTGCTGTTTGTTATGACCATCAGGTATTAATACAAAGCTTTTTATCAATTGCCCACGATAATCCTTTTTTACGTTAAACCAAAATCCCAAGCCAATTCTTCATAAATACACCGCATCATCCTACAGTTAAGGCTACATCACAACCAACCATCCTGAACAATGAGCCAATATACACAGAAATATAAATAGTAAGTGAGATTTATTGACAGTATACACGTGTGTGAATGTGTACTTAGTACAAATCATAGTCCCTAGTAAAGAATACATTATTATTCATAAAAATGCTATTACAAAAAAGACCCTCTCATTATCATTATTCCCTTTCTTCCTTCTTTAGAGGACAGTATAAGACGCAGTTGCAGTTGATGGTAGCTGGTAGCTAGTAGTAGGTTCGTTCCAACTTATCAAAAAACCATTCTAGAATGGCAATGCGCAATTGCATATAATTAATGCCGTTACAAGCTATTCGTGACCGTAATATTACGGTTCTATTTGCGTTCCAACCATATTATGATCGTTCTAGAGCCGCAACGGAACGGTAATTTCGATACTCGATAGAAAGAAGAATCTGTGAGGACTGACATGCGCTGCTAGTAAGTATTTTGTCAGTTGTTTTCAAAGATTGTTGCTTTATAGATTGATGTAAATGAAGTGTTTGTGATCGAAAATCAAAAATGAAGTATATTAACCAAATTATTGAAGAAGTAAAACGTAATAAAAAGAGTAATAACCTCCCTTAAAAATTAATATGAGCTTAAATGAAATATTTGTGATTCAGTAAATGTCGATGGAGACAGCGATTTTTATTGGAAGAGTCCAGAATCCTTTTATACCAACCAAAAATTAAAAATATGACATAAGCAAAACGGTCGCTAAATGATAATAAAGTACGCCTAAAGCCGTTCCAGCCTCTATCAGTTATGGGACGGTGCAAAGTTTGCGAATGCGTATAAAACAATTCCCAATGATTCCAAAACGGTTCCAGAACGGTGTTTTATCAAAGGCTGGAACGAAATATTGAACAGAATATTGACGGATACGAACCGTATGTAGCGCAGGAGTTACGTAAGGTTTTATTAACTGGGAGGTCCCAGGTTCAAGACCCGTTCAGATTATCTACGAAATTTGCGCACGAGGCCATAATGTGATGTGATAGTGAGAGGTGAATAGGCGTGCAGTCGTCAGGCACGCCAGGAGAGCGCGATGCAAGGCATCAGGCTCACAAACGATCAGGTGAAATAGGTGTACGCACAAACGTGAGGTCCAGCACTTTAGGTACTCCACGGACGAGAAGCGGAGCAGGATAGCCGAATGTAAAACGCAGCCACGGTTAATGAATTGCTTTCTCAATGTTCGGAATACTCAGCTATTATACCTACATCTTTGACACAAAGGCCTGAATTAGGAGAGTTTATATGAAATTCTAACCACTCTGTTTACAATAGATATCGCAGAGAGTAATAATCATTCCAACGCTTTATAAATTTTGAGAAATATTTTTCAGACAGTGACCGTTCAACTAAGAAGAAACAACTACTTCCCGTCGAAGATATTTGTTATACATTTAAAAACTGACCGAAGAATCACATATTTTTACAATGAAATAATTTATTTCTTTCAGTTAGTATATGATATCGCTGCTCACGCCACTGACAGGTTATTTATTGGTTTATCTGTAATATCACGCCTCACTAGACGTCACCTACATTTTCATTGGAAAAATTTTTCGGATCAAATTTACAACAGTTATAGGAAATTTTATTAACTTAATATGCTAATATGTAAGACATGATAAATGACATCGTTAATCTCCTTTGATGGTTGATGCACAATAGAAAAATATTTTCCCATGGAAAAATTCGACACGTCCGTCTACTTCAATATATTTAATCACATTATTCAGTCAAGTTAACGCAACTTTTGGAATTGGGTATTGATTGCATAACATTTTTTTTACAAATTGACACGTTCAGATGTCGGAATAATTAACAATTTTCCGCACATGATTTAGAGCCGGTAACAACTTTGACTTATTGTCATATATAAAAAATTTTGT
>CAJUYI010000136.1:145327-155525 GCA_910591695.1 Galerucella pusilla
GATTTTACTTGATATCTCTGATAAAATCGGATTTATCGACTAAAAATTCCAATGCGGGAGCCGCGCGGCGAGAGTGCTCATCTTAAAATCGCTCTATATTTTTTTCTACTGCATATTACTGGCTCAAATTTTCCCAAAAACTTCCATACTTCCATACTTCCATAATACACTACAGTGTATTATGAACCATAATACACTACAGTGTATTATGAACCATAATTAACGACAGTTGATATATGGTACCATATACCTTTAGTTAGGAAGTAAAATATTGACTTATTATTAGGTGGTCGTGGACAAACTACTATTTCTATTATTAACCTAGGTCAACAATGGACTAATTCAAATATTTTGAGAATTAAAGGATAGTCCTTCAACAAAAACTTGTGCAACATAATTTTGTATACCCAGGAGATTGTCAGTATTAATACCCCTAGGGACTTGATAATACCGAGATAATTTTGTCATAGAGAATGCTGAAAACGTGTTGCTTGATAATAGCCCAAGGCCGTAGGCCGAGTTCGCGATATCGGTCGGTGAAAAGGTATACAGAATGCCGCACATGCGACTTACCGACGGCTGTCGATAACTGAGTCTTACCGATACCGATTTCTCTCCGAAATGAGTTACAGAATAGCGCTCCTGGGCCATTGAAAAATAATTGAAATATAGATACGTTTTTTTTTATTAAAAATTATAGCAGAATTGTAATGAATATCTTAATTTTTCAGTCCTCATATATAGATATTTTGAATATTCAAATGTCAGTATACTCCCCAAAAACTCAACAAAAATGAGTGCACGCTATTAGAAAATAGCTATTTGTGTATTAAGAGCGGAAAGTGATACTTTGCCGCTTGAGGCAGAGAGTTGCCCCCGCGACGCGTAGCGGAGCGCGGGCAATCTGCCGAAAGCGGCAACGCACTTTCTGCTCGAATTGCACATAAGATTTTTTTTACGATCACCCTATTTTTAAACAAATAATTAAAAAAACATGAAAAGTACACTTTATAAGAATGTGATGTTGAAAACATGTAACAATTACTTATTATTTTTATTTATTGAGAATGTTTGTGACTTCTTTGCTTTATAACCCACTGCTTCTAACTTCAAGAATGCAATCAGTTTAATGTATTTTTTACTTGCAAAGTGCTTCGAAGCATCAAATATTGTGACCACAAGGTTGAGGTTGAGTTTTGGATTTTTCGCCAAAATAAGTCAGCAATACATTCTCCGAATATTTTTTAATTTTCTTTGAGCGGCACCAATCCATGAAAATATTGTATTGTTTTTCGTATTTACCTCTGGATTTAGTTGGCAGAAGATTAAGAGTAATATTTTTAGCAAAATCTGCTATATCTGGAGGTGTGCTTGAAAATTCACTATCACTATCCATTTTTCAAATAGCCATTTATAAACAGACAACTTTTTTATAAACTAAAAATGAAATAATGACGTTTCATTAATTCCATAGTCTACTATTTTCACAAAATAGTAGGTAGGTACTTAAATATGCAATCACTGTTGCATCTAGGTGTATAATGCATTGCCTACCTTCTGACTGTTATATTTCTACTACGTAAACTTGTCCGTATAAATAAATACTATGAAAATAGGAATCTGCAAAAACGATCAAGAAAATTGTCAATCTTAAACACGTTATATTTGTAATAAGTTGTAAATATTAATTTTTATCTTGAACTAAGAAATAAATCCTTCACTGTAGTATTGAATCAAAATAATATCAATGTACCTATGAGGTTTAAATTATTTTATAATTTCAATAAAATTAAACATATAAAATATACACCTCCATCTATTTGTTGGTAGCGTAACCTGCAGCGTTGTAAATCCAGTAACTTGTATAAATTGTAGATGTCAGTCAAATTATGAAGGAATATTTATTATTTTCGTTCGAAATATCTTCAAATATTAATATTTCAACTAAAATATTCGGACTGCTCTACATTTTGTTTCAATATATCTATTATTTACTACCTTTCTTTAGTTTATTGTAAATGAAAACAGGCGAGCGGAAAAGTACGCTCTAGAGCGTAAATAATGTCAATTATGACAGATCGCGGAAAACATCAACTTTGCGGTCAGATTTGAGTGTGCAAAAGTCTATTTTGGGTAGTGATCGTAGGAAAAATAGTTTTATGTGTTTTGAAATGTTATCCTGGTTTATGAAATTCTCGGTTTCACTGAAATAATATTTATGTGGGATACAAAAGAAATTTGATCTATAATCTAGAAAAGGAATCATGAAAATAACTGAAAATATTACATAATCTATTCGCAGATAATTTTATCAACAAAACAAGGGTTGTTCTTCTGAATAAATTAGTTGTAGGTAGGTATCATTTTTCTAATTTAATTCAATTAATTGCTTCCATCTACACTACATCAATATCCATTACAATAAAAAAAATCTCGTATCTTCCTTCTATTAAAAAACATACCGTGTTTGGAAAAATAAGTTCAAGGCATTCCGCTGGAATGAATATTGGTATTTTAAGTTAAAGAAAATGCACAAAAGTTAGGCATGTTTGTGTCTAGTGATAGAACATGTAATGTATCAGTCCTGTTTTTCAATGCCTTTTCAGGAACATAACAGCCGAAATCTTTACCCCAGCACAGACCATCACATGCACAATTGACCTCAGCTTATCATACTGGACTGGATAATGCTACCAGCAAGGAGCCATCGTTCATCATGCAATATATACCATGTATTATATCTAATGACATGTGATTATAAACAAAACTTATTGTGGCTTAAGGGGAATCTATCGGCAGCGATTTGACAAAATATCGAAGTATTTTTGGCAAAGAATTTTGAGGTAATGGATGTATTGAAAAAAAAAAAAATACATCATGTAGATTAATGTTGAGCTTAGAGTTCTCATCGAATAAAAACTTTGAAATGCTAACCAAATTTTGTTGAAAAAAATACGAATCATAAGGTAATTACACATATTAAGCAAAGTTTGAGCCCTTGTAAAGAATTAAATATGGATTACATGGAAAAACTAATTGATAAGAAGTCTAATTTGAAGCTTTATGAATACTATACATATAAAAATCTCAGAATCCTCAAATTACTTATGACCGTACAATTCCTTATTGAAATTCGGTTGCTACCACTAAAATATCGGATAAAAATGGACCGCTTGGCTACCTACATATTTCCAATAAAATTTTCGTTATGTGAACTTAAACGTGAGGACGTAGGGAAACAAAAAAATATACAAAGCATAATTGTGCAAGGTCGAATTTGGTAGATGCCCCTTAAATAAATAAACATATTGATATATTGATTGTAATGTATCAGAATTGCCGACGATGACATATACAGGGTGTCAATTTTAAAACTTACAATGGTATGTACCTCGTGAACAGAAAGAGATAAAAACTGTTCCTGGGGTAGGAAGGGGGAACTAAAATCACATGACAGGGAAAGCATACCCATCAACTCTCTACGCCCACCAACAAAATTTAAATGACAACCCCCTACTTGTCATACGTCGTTGGAAATCGCATAGAAAATGCTTTTCAACGGTCCAAGTCATAATTACACAGGGTGTTACAATAAAGCAGAAAACTTTATTTGACAACAAAAATAACAATTAATTTGAAAAGCATTCTCTACGGGCTTTCCAACGAGGTTGTTGCCATTTAAATTTTTGTTGGTGGTGTATAGGGGGTTCATGGGGGTGCGCTCTCTTTCGTGACCTTTTAGTTGCCCCCTCTCTACCCTAAAATAGGTTTTGAAATTTTTTTGATATCTCTTTTCATTCACGAGGTAAGCCCATTGTAAGTTTTAAAATTGACTCACTGTTTAAGACGATATATGAGGGGTCTCTATCTAATTGGGGTAAAGTGCAGTATATATCAAAGACTAGCCAGTATATATATAATGGCTTGATACCCCTGCTGGAGTTTCGCCGCTTCACGCTATCTAGATCCATTTTTTTGGGGTGGATCAATCCCCGTTTTTCCTTTTAGAGTTTCTCTGTCAATGCTCTCCATAGTTTCCTATCCTTAACTTTGTCCTTCCATCCTCCAATTCCGGCTCTTGTCATATCTTCCTTCTCCTGCTCCAGCCATTTTATTCTAGGTCTACCCCTACGTTTTCTTCCCCCAGGATCCCATTGTGTCATTTGCAGTGTTATTTCTTGTTCTTCTGCTCTATATATGTGTCCCAGCCATGTCATTCTTTGTCTTTTTATTCTCCCTACTATGTCCTCTCCTTCCAGTTCTTGCTCAATTTCATAGTTCATTCTTTGTCTGTACTCCAATTTGATTGGTCCCAATATTATTCTCATTATCTTTCTTTCTATTATTCCCAAGTCTTCTTCTTCCTTTTTAGTCAGTGTCATTGTTTCAGCAGCATACAACATGACGGGTCTTATTAGCACTTTATAAATATTGATTTTGGTTTGTCTTGAGAGTAATCTGCTTTTTAAAAGTTTTTTATTGGCATGGTAAGCCCTACTTGTATTAATGATTTTTTCTTCTATTTCCTTTTTCCTGTTTCCAGTGTTTGTTACTGTGACACCTAAGTATTTGAATTTTTCCATTTTTTCAAATTCGAAATCTCCGATCTTTATTGCATTGGTTTGATTTATTTTACCAAAAATCATTATTTTTGTTTTATCTGCATTTATCTTTAATTCCATTCTATTTCCTTCACTTGTGATTTCCCTTATTGTGCTTTCCAGAATCTCTCTTGTCTTTGATATGATTACTATATCGTCCGCATAAGCAATTATCTGTCTTCCGCTCGTCCTGAGATTGCTTTTTTGTATTCGTCTTATTGCATATTCAAGTGTTGGGTTAAAATAATGTTACAGATAGCGAATCACTTTGTCTTACACCCTTATTTATGTTTATTTCCTCAGTTTCTCCTCTTTGTGTTTTTATCGTAGCTCTTTAGTTTTCCACAGTCATCTTGATTAAACTTCTTAATTTATCATTAATGCCTAGTTCTTTCAACGCAGACAAAAGTTTGCTTCTATGTATTGAATCGAAAGCTTGCCGAAAGTCTACAAATAACATTTCCAGTTCTATTTGATGTTCATATGCTTTTTCCATTATCTGCTTTAGTGTATATATGGCATCTACCGCTGACGTCCTTTTACGAATCCACACTGATATCGTCCTATAGTATTTCCTGTAGTGTCTCTAAGCCTTCTGTTTATTGTAGCTGATAGTATTTTATAAGCCAAAGACTAGCCAGTAGCCATACAAAATTAAAATTTTTCGTGACGTTGGCACTCTCTGGCTATAATGAATTCAAGCATTATGATTACTTTTGAATAATAATGACGTTTGTAGAGGGAAATATATTTGTTGGGAGGGTTTTTTGATATCCTGAAAATGTTATTACTAAGTTTCATTTTGTAGATTCTAATTTTCTACATTATTTGAAATCCTTCCTACGTTTTTTGTTATTTGGCATCTAATTTTTTGCTTCATCCCATATTTTATTGCTGCACTTACTAAAACAGTGCTAAACACGTTATGCAATATGTTGAATAAATCGCTGAAATATGAGGGAAATTTTGGTTGTGACGATTTTATTTCCTGCATAACAAGTATAAGTATACTTCTCCTCATGAATAATTCCATTAGAAAAGGAAATATGTAGCGGCAGAGATTTTCTGAAAACGAATAAAATTTGTTCAATATCATCCCAAATTCCAAGTTATTTACACAAATATTCCAGAGGAAATTTTAAAATCAGCAAGATATTACCTTGAGTGCAAAAGAAAACAAAGGTTTCTACGAATTATGTCAGTAAAGTGGAATTTTTAATATTTTATAATTTCAGAAATACAGGATGAATCCCATTCGACTGAGACTAGGAATCAATAGAAAAGAGATCTTTGCATTTGGTAGAATGTAAAATTCTTGGAGCTAATATCTTGTGTTGTCTTTTTTTAAACAATCCTTTAATGGCAATTATGGAGAAATGTAAAATACCTACTTGACTAGCCTCAAGCGTACTCAGATTTATTTCGAAGAGCCTCAATCAAAACATGAAAGTCTGGAAATATTTTTTGGTGACAAAAGATTGATGATTACAAATATTTTTCATAAATAGCCAAAATTTGTCCTATATTCTTTTGATTCAAGATATACTCTCAAGATATACAAATATTTTTTATTAGCGCTTCGTTTTTTACAATAACTTCAACGCTTTTTGACAAATAAGCACAAAAATTTGAGGCTGGGGGGTTTTTTGATATGAGAAATCATAATTTTGTATCTATTTTGTATTTTGTAGAGGAGGCCACATAGGCCACGGATGCGGCATAAATGTACGCAAAACTTTTTTGCCTTTTAGATTAGCGCTTAAAGATAATCACATTTTAGTGATTAACTACATGATTATTATTTAATGAAATCACGTTCGATGAAAAATATGATTTCTCATATCGAAAAACCTCCAGCTTCAAATGTTTGTGCATATACGTCAAAAAGCGTTAAATTAATTGTAAAAAACGAAAATTAAAATTTCATGTTCAACACCCTGTATTTCTTTGTACAATTACAGGACCACAGGACGACCCTGTATAAAACGAAGCGTTATTAAAGAATATTTGTATATCTTGGGCAAGAAATCATAACAATATAGGACACATTTTGGCTATTTATGAAAATTATTTGTGATCATTAATCTTTTGTCACCAAAAAATATTTTCCAGACTTCCATGTTTTCATTAAGGCTGTTCGAAATAAATCTGAGTACGCCTGAGGCATCTCAAGTATTTTACACAACAAGATATTAACTCCAAGAATTTCACATTCTATCAAATGCAAAGATCTCTTCTCTATTAATTCCTAGTCTCAGTCGAATGAGATTCATCTTATCATTTAGAAACCTGATTTTAATTCTACATAGGATTTTCACCACCTCTTAAGCTGAATATCAACCAATAAATTATTAAAATATTATACAAATTCGATTAAGTTTCTAAGTGACCATAGGGGTATTACTACTGAAAACCCCATTTAAAAAGCACTGGTCATTTACGCACGCTTTTGGGTGTTATATTGACCATTTTCTTAAACGCTCTGCACAGTTCTGTTCTTTAAAGAAGGCATGACGATATTCTTGCCCATTGTAAACTGGCCTTTGGAATGTTTTTATATACTAAATACAATGAGTCCTTAATATTAACGAAGACAGTTCTTCACGAAAAACTATATTATTCCACAATTCCATTTAATGTTATGTTTTTGATAATATTTTCTACTATTCAACTTTTCGATCGCTTTCTCTATAATTTTTTAGTGTATTTGCGAATATTTCTCTCCTTCTTTCTCTTTTTATGAAATTTCACAAGATAATGTTCTTCAACTACATACTTATAAACAAATGTGATAAGCAATGTTTGTTTAGCATCCCACATTACCTACGTCAAAGATTACAGAATTAAATATATTTAATTCTGTAATCTTTGCCTACGTATTGATACGATCTGATACGGACGGTTGGAAGAAATAAAAAAAGCTAGTCTAGCTAGACTGATATACATTTAAGTACCTATCGTCAAATAAATATTACCTTTTCGGCGCCTAAGGATCACTTTCTATGCCCAATATAAAAAAACTATAAAAATGGATATTGTGTGAATGTGTTACTGCAAAATCCCAAATATTGGTTAATCTTAGATATTACCAGTGAATCTTTGGATTGAATTCAAGAATTTTTAAAAAAGCAATGATTTCTTCGGGCTTTCACTATCAGTATTTAGTACATACTAACTTTTACCAACGACGGTTGGTAAATGTTTGTTTTGGGAATAAAACAATGGGCACTTCTTCCAGTGGCAGCTCCTCCAATAGGTGATTGGGTCGATGATCGCCCATTAGAAAAAAATTCAAAAATATAAATTGTTAGTTAAAGAAAATAAAATATATCTTTCATACATACAGTATAGTATTCCTCTTTAATGAAATTTACCTAAAGCGTTTCAAGGCCCCCGTGTAAACGTTATTCCGCATCAAGTACTAAGCAAAAATCAAAAATAGAAAGCGGGCTGGTGCCCACCGTTGACCTCAAGGCGTTAAATGGAGACTGAATTTGCCAAGCGTTGACAATCTTCGCGGCGTAAGAGAAACACGCCCGAAGTATATATTTACTGGGTCAAAAGTCCGGTTTAATATGTATCTTACTTAAGTCGGCTGATTATTACACGCTTAGAAAAGAGATAAGAAGAGGGGTTGGCAGGCAGCGCTATATTTTGATTTAAAGGAGAGCATGTGAAGCCAAATAATGAGAATAATGAGATATTTTGACGAGATAAATTGTTATTATTATTATTTTGATTGGTTTCTTTTGGGGGCTTTTGTTTTGAGTATTTGGTGTTATTTTATTCCACGCCTTTTATCATGTCTGTGGTGCAAATGGCTCAACATTTGAAACTAAATTTTGAAAAACTATTAAAACTAAAGGAAAGTGGTCGTCCTTTTCCAGAATCGATTATTAAACAGACTAGCAAGGACATGAACAAAGAAGTTATTCGCAATTTTCGCAGGTCTATGTATGATTTGTCTGATTGAATTTGCGGATGTGAATCAAGTGATGCATTTTACTGTTCCGTTTTTCTGCTTTTTTTCGAATAATTCCAGACTAATTATCATTTAATTTAAGTTTGTAATATTCAATATATGTATTAAAATGAATAAAATATAGTTGATTTTAAAAGAGTAGCACAAAAAAAAGGTTTACCTTTATGGCTTTGAGAAGGAACTCCTCAAAGTTTACTTTTTTAACTACATCTGGACAGAACTTGGGCGTGGTTTTTCAAAAAAAATTCTGTCTACGGCAGATAGGCCTCCGGGGAGCTAGTCAGTGGCGTTTCGTATTTTGAGATATTGGTCACATCACTTTTATAGCCCTTTTATACAACATTAGTTCCGCTTTGTGTTGCTGCTGCTCTCCAATTAAGATTGCTAAGAGAGAACTCCCCCTGAAGCAATTTATTCCTTTTTTGCACCACTACAACTCAAATAGTATTTAGCGAAGATTATGCTCGTGCTCCTTTTTTTTCTTTTTGATAAAAATGATCATAACATATACAGGGTAGCGATAAAGTCTGGCACCAAGTCTTTTTCTTTGAAAATAATTATCAAATTTTAGGGTTATGAACAGTATTGTATTCTTCGTCTTAGAGAGGAACGGCCAAAAAAAAACGAAGAATACAATACCGTTTATAGCCCCAAAATTTGATAATTATATTATATATAAATATTATATTTTCAAAGAAAATGATTTGGTGCCAGACTTTCTCGCTACCCTGTATGTATATTAGTTATATGTGCGGTTAAAAGATGCTTTTTTTATTTTAGATATGGCAGTACCGAATCCGAAGTCGAACACCAACAACATACTAGAAGTAGACGATACTTCTTTGCGATCCCTCAGTTCCGAAGATGTTTCTCAAGCTCCTAGAGGATATTGCTGCGCGAAAAGTATTAACCCCGCTGATGGAAGGGGACGTAAGCTACATCTTTTACAAATGTTAGTTCTGCCCTTCATTCCCATATTAGCTCTAATAATCCAAACGTCTATTCTCTTACATGACATGATGGTTGCGAGAAATGAAGTTATGGAAATTAATAATCAAGTAAGTTATTATACTTTCACGTATGCAGTGTTGTGCAGAAAACAGTCGCTACTTTTGTATCGTATGTCTTTTATTGATAAAAGAAGATTTTGATTTTGGTTTTAATATTATTGAAGATTAAGGGCGGGTATTATAAACATGTCTTGAAGTTAACTTTGAATATAACAGTCAAGTTAACTTTAGGTTTTAAAATGTCAGTTTTATAAAAGTTTCTTTCTCAAAAAAAAAAGAAGAAAAATGCATAGAGAGATATTCTCTATGGCATAGAGTTTTGGAATTTTGACTTAAGTTTTATGGTCTAGTTTTGATATGTCTGTTTGGTGTATTTGTTATTTCATTCCCAGTGTCGAATTTTTATTTTATTTGTTCCTGTCTGAATGGATAGACGAGCCATAATATTTTCCAATGAGGAAATTGAATCCCTTCTATCATTGGTGTAGTTCTGTTTCGTTCCACAAAGTGAAATGGTCCAGCCAATTCCTAAATATCCTTTGTCGCCGAGGGCATCTTCTTTATCGTCGGTTAAAAGTTATTCAAAAATATCTTAGATATCGTTT
>CAJUYI010000136.1:165525-176091 GCA_910591695.1 Galerucella pusilla
ATTCATTAATTTCAGTAATAAAGTATTGTTCAAGATCTTTTTTCTTTCGTGTTTTCAATTGTAATAGGATTGGAAATAGCGGAAAAACCGCTCAACATATATATTACTTAGATTGCTCAATATATTCTATTTTCCTTTATTGTAATTGTTTGGAATCCATACAACCGAATAGAACAATATATTTTAGTAGAGACAAGTCAACTTAATTACAAAGAATAAATTATCCAAACGGACTTTTGTACGGACACCAATAATGGTGAATTAGGGGTGACACGCCTTGTGCAAATATGTACTACGTTACATTGTCGTTCGCACCTTTTCAACAGTCCTACAGGGTCTCACCGACAATGGCAATTTAAAACAAAAACTAAAATAAATTCAATCATCAACATTATTACCATCATATAGGTTAATTAATTATAACTGATTTCAAGTGAGAACGTAGAACTAACTATTAGCTTTAGATTTTTGTGCTTACAAGAGCCTAAAAAAACCCCAAGCTTAGCGAAAATATTTATTGCGGCTGACATCCAGGCTGTTTTAAAGCTATGGAGCAGTAAACAACAGCATCAATCTAATAAAAAAGTAAATGTTTCGTGTGGCCGTATTTTCTGAACGAAACGTAAAATAGGAAAGTATATCTGTATTTGCTGGACAGCTTTTTAATATCTGAATTAGATAACCTTCCCTTTAAATGCTTAAAACATATTTTTCTACACCCACATGTATATTATCCATTTCCTGCACAGTTTACAGAATGGAAGTGTAGGTTAACTGAACGTAGATATATGATCTCATATACATCCTAGAACGTATATGAAATCCACCAATCAGCATTCGCGTTTAGTACCTACTCGTCAATTTAATGAAACGTCAAAATAATTTGTTAAAAAAAGTCTCTCCCAGGAGCAGTGGATCAAGAATATTCATTTACAAAAATAAACTTAAATAAAACAATCCGTATAAATTAATAACAAATACTAAAAACAGAATAAAATGGGTATTTAAGGGACTATATCGATGGACATCGGCTCTTATAAAACTATTCAATACTTCTGACGTTAAACTAGTTCAACCTCGATAGTTGAGTGGTCAACATACCAGACTCTCATGCGGTAGACCCAGGTTCGATTCCCCGTGAAGACATTTTTTTTAATTGTTAATTTTATTTTTAAATAATTATTCTGCTAGATATTGATAACGACAACAGGTAGACGCTTGAAATATCTAGCAGAATATTCATTATTATTGATATAGGTACGGTACCCTTCATGAGGGAGTCCGACTGGAAACATCTACTTATAACAGCATCGTATATTTAAAAAGGGAAACCGTAGCATTATACAAATTGAACATTTAAGAAATGTACGTTTGTCACAAAAAATAGTGAAGACATAAAATTGTATTGGTACGATCATGAATAAGATTGTTGAAAATTTTTAATTTCAAGTTATATTTATTTTGCCTACGACCCCCCCTGTAATTAGTCAATAACAAACAGTCGGTATCAATGTAATGACGTCTATTAATTACGCACTGTAAAGAAAACGCACAGCTGTAAAGTAAATCCCACGGCTTCCCTAGCAACTGTCAATTAATAGACGTCACCATTTTATTCAAAATTTACTATTTGAAAACATTCGATATGGCCACGTTTAACTATGAAAAGCCCAAAGGGCTAAAAGTATGTATGGATTATAATTAAAAAATTGACTTTTGACTATCAACAATATATTAATGATGATTAAACGTTAGTTCTTCAATGTGCTTCTTTCATTGGTAATAGAGTAATAGAGAGATGGAGTTTACCAAGCACCGCTAATTATGTAACTGTTATTCCTTATGCTTCTTATAAAATACAAGTACAAGTAGGTCGTAGGTAAAGTATAGTACGTAACTCGTGTTGTAAAGCATTTCACGTAAAACGTAAAATGCTTCTTACCACACACGTTACGTAATATACTATTACAGTTTATTCAAATGTTTATTTTCTAGATTTTTTCTTTAATGGGTCGTAGAAAAAATATACTGTTCGACTCGTGAGGATTGTCCATATCCACACTAGTTGCACAAACTACTATTTCATGGAAGTCGACTTTGCTTATAAAGAGGATGAATAGAATAGAATAGAATAGAGAGATGTTTTCGAGTTGGTGGACGCTGTCGAATAATTATTGAAGGAAATGTCTCTCACTCGTTTATTATTACATTTTCTTGCTCGGTGCAGATTCATCATTTTCCATAAAATGGAATATGAAATGAAACTTGTTTAGGAAAGCTTAAATTTTATTTTATATAAAGGAGTTTCAGAACAAGCAAAATTGTTTATCAAGAATGACATTCACTAAAACTACAAATAACAATGTTTCTCCTCTTGGATCCGTGGACACCCTGTATATTGCCATAGGCTAAATGTATGATATTCGTTGAATAAAATAGAATATATTGTATTTTTAATTTCTCTGCATACAACAGCTGGCCTCTAATAGGCCTCTCATATCCAATCTCATTAGCAATATCAATTTTTTCCATATTTTCCAGGTTACCATAGCAACTGAATTAGGCAAAGTTGTAACAAGATTGCAACTAGAACGTTCCGAAGTCGCTTTTTACGTATATACAAATGGCTCATTATTACGGTAAGTACAAAACTATAATTTATTGAAAAAGGTAGATGGAGGGAGCATTACCGAAACGTTGGAATAAAAATATTGAAAATATTGTGGTGTAATTTCACAAAAAATTAACAAAGAGGACAAAAAGAAGACATGGATATTTTTTGTGTCATCGGCAAATAAAGTGACTTTTTGTAGATCTTTGTAGAACTTAAGTGGACAAAGTGTATATAATATTTTTAATACTTTCATAAAATACCGCATGCCATTGGTATGCTTATGACAGATATCGTCCAAGTTTCCTCATCCTTAACCGATGCCGCATAGCTTCAGATAAGTTTGCCAAACTATACTCACTGGTAGAGGTACAGCAAGAAACTTCACCATTTGCCTGTATCAGATAGCTAGATAATATTTAAACCATTTCAAAGGAATACCTCGGATGCTATACAATTGTGGTATTTTGTTAAAATTCCATGACATCACAGTCAAAGTCCTCTAATTGTTATATCCTTAGAACATAAAGTAGTAAGGAAGGATCCTTACGCCAAGGACAGTTAACCGGGATGGTTATCCAAAATGGCCGCCGCAGAATAGAATATATCAGTGGCGCCGTCCCCAATTTTAATTAGGATAAAACTATTTCTATAAAATGGAATTAATAACTTAAAATTTAGTAGAATAGAAAATATTGTAAGTGACAAGTGTATTATAAAATGATATAAAAGCTAGAAGCTTTCTAAATAATAATGATATGCTGAAAATAAATTTGATATATGTGTTTATAAACTAAAAAATCAAAATGATACGCATATGTCATGTCATATCATGTCAAGTGAAAATTTAGGTTAAGAACAACTATATGTATTTTTTGAAATTTTTAACATAAAGACCAATATCCACATCTGTAGATTATAATTTATTATTACAATAATATGTACTCACCGATGGAAAGTAATTTTCAAAGCGTCGTTTTTAGCAGTCTTTGAACGTTCATAAGCACTAAAACTAACAATTGTCTTAAAAACTATATTCAGGATCACGAGAGTATTATATAACGTAACTGAAAAACCAACTTAACCTTAGAAAATCCTATTATAAACTAAAACATCTGAGTTAGTGATAATCGGCAAAATATAACATAAAAACCAACTTTTAAACAGAGACCAAACAAATAATAAGTCATAAAATGGTTATCCAAAATGGCCGACTTTGTCTCTTTCATTTATTATGGGAGATGTGGCACACGCTCCTTCCTTACTACTTTATGTTCTAAGGTTATATCACAATAAAGCATATTTCTCAATGTCTCCATTAGTAAAGGGTTTTAAAGCTGAAGCATTTTTCCTCAATCCAAATATTATTTTTGTTTTTAAAAATTTCAGGACAAATCTGACAAAACGTTTTGAATTGACTGATGAAGCTTTAAGTAATATGAATTACTGGCCACCCGTTTCTTTAACATTTGAGGGGCATACAATACCCTACATGGACAAAGAAAGTTTTCAGCGTAATTTAACAAACTTCAGGTAAGTTTACAACGTATGAGCATCGATGAATACTTTGACTCTTTTAATTACCATCACATACACTCTGTCGGCGAGGGAGAGTATTAATATTTCTATAGCTTCTCCATCAAAGGGCCATGCATTTATTCGAACTCAAACCGCAAATGACGGATTTCCCCATGTGGGTTCGGTCTTTGTGGCGAGAGCTGACGAATATTTCGAAAAGTAATTATTCTTCCTATACAGGGTGAGTTACGAGGAACTGTATATACTTCTACCGTAAGTAGAGGCACGTTAGAGGATTATCAAGTTACTATTAAAAAATGTCTTCTTGTTTTGATTATTAATATACAGGGTAAATTATGGATCTTCCTTCACCAAAACAATGTTTCGTTATATCTTTTCAATGATTGAGTCGATTTGTCTCATTTTTTGGTGAAATTTTGTATTGGTGTCTGGCACCTAGCTAATATATACAGGGTTGGGATGAAGTATAGAACCAAGTAAAAATATCTTTCAAACGAAAAGAACGATATTTATGAAAATTGCAGGTAAGTGCAATGGAACAAAATGCATCTGATCTGATGTACATTTTTTTGTTAATAATATACTTCCGGAAAAGCCATCAACTTCTTTAAATTAAATGGAACACCCTATATATTTTCACAGATTTTGAAAGAGCTTGTTATTTTGAAATCATACATACTGGGCTTAATGTAAAAAAATTTGTAAAAACGAGGAATATAGCACTTTAATCAACCTCTTTTGATTTTTTTGCATTAGAGTAAAAAACTATTTAGATAAACTAATTGATGTTGTTTGTATGCAGTAATAAATGAACGAGTACTGTTTAGTACGTCTTTTGTTCTCCAAGTGTCAAAATCTAATTGACGGAAATAAATTTTACAATTTAGAATGGTTCAATTAAGTGAAATTTTAATGATGATCGGTTATGGTTATCGTGTTAGAACTCATGAAGAAGTGTGTCATATTTTTTAACAATTTGCATCCGGAGAGAAATCCTATATCTCGCATAGCATTAACTAAAACATTACAACGTTATAATACAACTGGGATTGTAAAAAATTTTCTCAAACCTGCAGCGAACGAAACTGTTAAACAAAATATTGCAATCGATTTAGAAGAATCACCTCAAACTTCCACCACAAATTTGGAACTAAACCATGGTATCAGTCGACGTTCTGTAGGAAAGATATTGAAAAGTGAAAAGTATCATCCGTATAGGGTACAGTTGTTGTATTGTCGACAAACGATGAGAGAAGACCCACCGGAACCTTTCTCATCCTTATTTACCGTACAAAATTTTAAATTTCGCGGTTTACTAGTTTATTCCACCACAAATCACAAAAGTGAAATATAATTTATTAAATATTTGAATGAAATATTTTTAGTAAATATATTATATAAGTATACTATTCCATCAAAAATCTAAATTCTGAAGTTATTATTGCACATTTTTATTATCTGAAATGTTAACCAACAAAGTTAACGTTTCAACACCTATTGTACAACTAACAGTGAGTTATTCCTCGTTTTTACAAATTTTTTCACACTAAACTCAGTATGTATGAATTCAAAATAACAAGCTCTTTCAAAATCTGTAAAAATATATAGGGTGTCCCATTTAAATTAAAGAAGTTGATGGCATTTCCGGTTGAGCCGGAAGTATATTATCAACAAAAAAATAGACATCCGATGCATTTTGTTCCATTGCACTCACCTGCAAATTTTCATAAATATCGTTCTCTTCGTTTAAAAGATATTTACTTGTTCCATACTTTATCCCAACCCCGTATTATTAAGAATTAAAAAATCCAGGACCAACTTCGTTAAAATTTGTGGGACTGCTTCATATTCACCCTGTATACAGGGTGTCCCACGACGAGTTAAAACTATCTGTATATGGCAAAATACTTATAGTAAAATCATGAAAATTTGTACGTTTGGGTTTTTGGATACGATCTTTTCAACTAAAATATTTTCAAGGATGGCAGACTTCCGGTTCTACAGGAAGTCGACTGCAACCTTGTTATTTTGAATAGAACACCCTGTATATTAATACATTTTTGAAATCTACGTAAAATTTTAGTATGGTTTTGTCTGATAACTTTTTTCGAAAAATGCATACTTTTTGAGTTATTGATTTTTTTGTAAAAAATTTGACCATTGCAGACCCTTGTAAATTATTTTTTTACGAGGATACCCTTAAAGATATGAAAATTGTTTCTGTTCGGTTGCTTTAAGCAAGGTCAGACGTATTTGAATCTATGTTGCGAAATTTTTCATTGTATACAGGGTGTGTATAAAAAGTGTTCAAAGTTTAACTTCATAAATATCAAATTTCTTTATTTACTTAAATAGAACCACCCGGTTTTTTCCATTTTAATGCATTCAGGGGTAAAAAATAATGCAAATTCATGTATACTTTCCTATACCTAAACCTTACCGTTATCCAGATATTGAATGTTTTCTGTAAATTTTGAGAGATGCAGGTGTGGTCTAAATTTTATTTTGACCCGTTGATACAAGCACTAAGAAATAAAAAAGATTATGTAAATTTGCTTTTAATACATGGTAAATATGGCGAAGTTGTTACAAGAACATATTATGTGCTTTATTTGCAGTAAGATTTAATATTTAATATCCTGATAACGATAAGGTTTAGGTATGGGAAAGTATACATGAATTTGCCTTATTTTTAACCCCTGAATGTATTAAAATAGAAAAAACCGGGTGGTTCTATCTAAGAAATAAAGAAATTTGATATTTATGAAGTTGAACTTTGAACACTTTCTTTACACACCCTGTATAAAATGAAAAATTGTTCAACATAGATTCAAATAGGTCTGACCTTGCTAAAAGCAACCGAACAGAAACCATTTCCATATCTTTAAGGGTATCCTCTTAAAAAAATAATTTGTGAGGGTCTGCAACCGTCAAACTTTTTACAATTATTAATAACTCAAAAAATATGCATTTTTCGAATAAAGTTTTTAGACAAAAGTATACTAAAATTTTACGTATTTTTTAAAAATGTATTAATATACAGGGTGTTCTATTTAAAATAACAAAGTTACAGTCGACTTCCGGTAGAACCGGAAGACTGTCATCTTTGAAAATATTTCAGTTAAAAAGATCGCATCCGAAAACCGAAACGTAGAAATTTTCATGATTTTACTATATGTATTTTGCCATATACAGATAGTTTTAGCTCGTCGTGGGACACCCTGTATAATTTTGTAAAATCTCATATAATTTCTTCAGAAGGTATAAGTAGACAGTTTTTTCTAATGGCTTTGGTTAGATTGATCCATTCTGCCACAAATTTATCGTACTGCTTGTTATATGGAGTGTAGGTATGTCTGTATGTTACCAACGAATAAGCAATAATAGTTTTGAGATTTTTATTTATTTATAGAGATTATATTATACACTCTGAAGATAGTTCAATAAAAGATATTGTCAGCTGGTACACGTCACTCAATGCTGCTCTTCTGGAACACCTTACCCAACAAATTAAAGAAAATGACAACAGTGGAGTATGGAGGTAATATTTTCTAGCTTCCATTTCCAATATTTTTTGGGTATTTTATAATCAATCAACACTCAAACTTATTTTCAGGTACTTGTTAGCTTTTAAAAATTTATTGAAAAGTATAGAAAGCACTGGAATTTCCATGGTTTATGGCGTGAATTATTTCGGTCAAGGATATTTACAAAAACAGAATTATATCTACTATATTACTCACGATGCAATTGCCAAAGATTTGCTCAATACCTCGTTAAATTACGTGTCTCAAATGAAAGAGGAATACCAATCATCGACTGTGCATATGCCGAAATATGGGTATATTAAAATTAAGTGAGTATAAAATAAATATACTTTGTAATCAAAAATTATCATTATCAAACACATTTGCCGACAGCTACAGGTGAAAATGACAAAGCGAAAGATGCCAATATCACTCTCTCTAAAGTCGTTTCGCTCCCAAGCAAAAATTGCTCGTAAATATTCAATGACCTAGGTAAGAGGGGAAGGTTGAACAGGTGCGTTTTGAAAACGATGAGATGTATAAAGTATTCACGCAATAATTAATAATAACAAGTGAAGAAATATTTAATATTTTTATCAGAACAAAGAACACAGAAATCACAATTGTAACAATCCAAAAACATATCAAGTAAATTATCGACATCTGGCATTATAAGAATTTAATACACAGTATAAAAACAGTAACAGATCCGTAGTCCTATACAGGGTATCTGCAAAACAGGTATCAAAGATACATTTTTTGAATAATAGGAGATATAAAATTGAAATAGAATCGAAAAAAAAGCAAAGTGAGTTAGTAGTACCTATAGTTTGTCTCAAAGTATATCGTCTTCGCTTTTGACGGCAATCATCTATATACGACCATTTACGACCTTCTTAAAATAATTTTACCTGAAATGAAACTCAACAACAGTCGAATGACAAGGCAAGGGCGGGCCCGGTTTAATCTATCATTTAGGATGAGAAAGAAAACGAGTTTAGAGAAATGTTCTTCACATATTAAATAAAAAACAAAGGATAGTTGAATAAAATACAAAAAGATGGATATTTGTGAATTTGATCCTTTTTAAAATAATTTAAATAGTCCGCAACTGGCGTTCTCTACTGTAGCTGCTATTGGCCATATTATATATTGCAATTGGCACATTAATTTTTTCATGATTGCCGGCAAAAGCGGAGGCGATATACTTTGAGATAAACTATACATGAGCTTTCACTAAGTTAAACAAAAATGCTGGCAGTAAATAGAAAAAAATTCTTCGTTATATTTGTTCTTGGTTCACAAATAAATAGAATAATTGAATGAATTGAAAAATAGCCTGAAATATTATTTTACCAGCCAAATATTTCAATTGTAGAATAATCATATACAATTAGGCATTATCTCTTCGCTTTTCGAAGAAACGTGTACAATAATGTGCCAATGTTATCGGATTAACGACTACCCGCTGTTGGTTTTGGTCTTAAGAACATTTCAAAGAAAGTCGTTCAATGCGCAGCCGACTTAAAATAGGAGATCTTTGTTTACATACTGTTTTTCTTGGGACCGTACAGACTATAGAGTGATATGTATGTACGTAATTATGCCTGTTAAGCAGCCCATATGGGCTACGTTCATAAACTTACTCGGAGTAAGGATAGTTTTCTCCGAAGCGTTCATAAATTTACTCTACCAGTATAGAGTATGCTTTTATAAACGTTCAGATACCTACCCGGAGTAAACTCTGCATACTCCGCTTTTTAATGGAGTATTATATACTCTGACAGTTATGACAGTTTGGCTTATACAGTAGCTCTGTTCAGATTACTGCTGGTTTTTTTATTGATAAATTGATATTATTTGATTTTGATATATCTATTAATAGATATATGGTTACAGTTGATTGCATTGCATATCAATAATGGACTACTCTGTGCTATCAATTGGAAAGGATACCATTATTCTTAAAAATAAGGGTAGGTACCTACCTAATGTCTACCTATGCTGTAATATAATACTTTGAAATTTATTAATCATCAATCATTATTCAACATGAGTTCCTAACATTGTGTTATGATATTAATATTATTAATATTCAACTCATCCATGGTTTAATCAACGTCCATGGTTAATTAATTTCTATTTTCGAAATGAAAAATATAACCCCAAATTCATATACACAACACAATGACATTTGATTTACCTCCGGTCGGTATAGCCTCTGAACGGTTACTCCGAGTAACCAACAAACATACTTTTCTATTCACGTGATCATACTCTTCTCTACTCACTGGAGTAAGTTTATGAACGTAGCCATGGATTTACTGATTGAGTAGCCAAAAAATTTTATTCATTTTTGTAGAATGTGCAATAATCTGTGCCACTAATTATTGACAAGTATTTGAAAAGCGTGTGAGAAGATTTAAATTTTAAATAAGTACCTATTTATGAAGGATACAATTTGTTAGTCTAATAAAAATATTAGATAAGTCTTTTTTTTAAGTGTTAAATTTAAAGTACCTAACGTTAACTCTAACCTATAATAGTATATTAAGTACCAAGTGTCAAAAACGAGTGACTATAAAGATGTTTTTGACACATACATTTTCTACGCTCGCAGGGAAGAAAATAGTTTGTCCACGACCACCTAATAATAAGTCAATATTTTACCTCCTAACTAAAGGTATATGGTACCCATATATCAACTGTAGTGAATTATGGTTCATAATACACTGTAGTGTATTATGGTTCATAATTCACGACTAGAGATGGGGGTACAATATGAAATAAACTATTAAATCTTTGTATTTTGTTCAGGAAATTTGTTTCTGACATATATCGTATCTTTAAAATATTGTAATTTTTAGTATTGATACTTTTCATAACGAT
>CAJUYI010000136.1:186091-199215 GCA_910591695.1 Galerucella pusilla
GGTCTCAGTGAATGTCACCCCAAAAATCACACATACATACATACATCAATATTGTATCTGAAGCTTTAAGAAACTGAATTTCTAAGTACTTATAGTAGTTGCGCCTGCCAAGTGTGAAAAAAGTTAAGTTCAGTTGATATAAGTGTTCCAAGAGTAACTGGAAGACAAATCAACCGCAGTAATGTACCAGGGGACACAGCTGAAGTTTACTATCGGCGGAACAATTTTACCCATTTATCGAACATGTAGTCAACGAAATTGAAGCTCGTTTTAAGCCCCACGAAGAAATAATCTCAGGAATTCAGTTGATTTTATCTGACCGGACCCAAAATAGTGACAAAGCAAAGAGATGTATTTCAAGAATAGGGGAAATATTTCTTAGTGAAGCTGAAGAGAAAGTTGCGGTAAGCATGAGCTTTGGCACAACCACTGGTGCAATCAAGAAAAGCCCTCTATTGCCTTAGAAGCTATGGATCGATGTGATGAACTTTTTTTCCCAACGATTAAGAAGCTTCTTCAAATCTTGGCAACACTTCTAGTTTCAACTGCCACGCCTGAACGTAGTTTTTCCACCTTAAACGGCTGAAAACGTATATAAGGAACAAAATGGGAGACGAACGGCTTACAGGATTAGCGCTTATGAGTAGCCATCGGGATGTGGCAATAGAAATAGATTCCTCAACAATTGTGAATAACTTAGCTGAAAGGAGAAAGAGGTTAAATTTACTTTTGTGAGATTAGTTTTCTGTTTTAATAAAAGCTTCAATTTTCAATCATGTATCATTTTTTTAAATAGGTGCTCCTAAGTTAATATACAGGTTACATCTCGGCTGGTATGGGAATGCAGCGAAGAACTTAGAAGACTGGCGACTCGGAACAGTGTAACACTGGAGTGGGTACCAGGTCATGAAGGAATCGCTGGCAATGAAAAAGCTGACGAACTTGCAAGTGCAGGATCGTCAACACTGATGAACGGACCCGAACCATCTGTGGGCATCCCCAGATGCTCAACTAGGTCATGGTTAAAAGGGTGGGAAAAGAACAACACAAAAAACACTGGAAGAATACACCCAGGCAAACACATGGGAAGAAATTTATGAAAGAACCATCAGAAAAAGTAGCAAAAGAAGTGCTCTTTGAGCAGGAACAAACTACGCACTATAACGGGGCTCCTTACGGAACACTTTTCCACATAGAGCACCTGGAACAAAATAGTACTGTATAACGGAGACCTCACATACAGGAGATACAAAAAGGACACCGAAACCGCTCTGCACAGCGAAACGAAAAACGATGTTTAAAAATACTTTTAGATGTAGCCAAGTCAAACAAAGAATTAAAAAAAAACTTAACATTATTTCTTTTACTTGAAAAATTGCTTTAATGAGTGGCACTCGATTTTTTTTGCCTTTGGCGGCGTCTTCAATAAAGCTTTCTCCTTCTGATCCTATCAGATGAAAAAAAAACAAAACATATTAATAATTTTATTCGCATATTTTGTTATAACACTCTGAATCAAGAATATAGAGGTGAAAGTTATTATTTTTCTATTTTACCGTAAGCTCACTCTGACAACATCGTGGAAAATTTAACTTGTCAGTGTCAAAATTGTGGTACTGTTATTTTTATTTCGTCTTTGTTGTGCTTTGTTGAGTTGTTTGCATTTGATCATGTCCACAAAACAAAAAAGGTTTCCCAATTTCACGGAGTCAGAGCGACAATTAGGTACTTATAAAAGTAGCCGTTTACCATAAAAGTATAATAGAATGCCAAAAGACGGATGCTGTGACCTAGCGAGAAAAGCTGGAATTTGTTGGAGTATCATGAGAACACTGGGTTTAGATAGTCGAAACCGAGTAATAAACTCGACATCATCGAGATCTTCAAAGGGATTCATCCGTTCTTCAACAGCATATCCGTTCTTCAACAGCATATGGTCGTCTTTCGTACTCTACAAATTCCAATATTTCGCCAAGCTCCAAGCTCTTCATCGAAAAGGTCGTCAAATTCCTCAAGATCCATTGACAATAACAATGAAATAAAATACACACAGAACCTGGATGCTACCAAACTACTATAAATAAATCAAATAAGCTTCTAGATTTCACCCTAAAGTAGGGCCTAAACGATAATAACACAATCAAATTTGAAGTTGAAATAATCTTTGATGAAAAATGTAAGCAAACATGGAAAAATCATGACACAGTTGTCAGTTAGAATTTATGGTTAGAATTTATCTATGGTTAGAATAACGGAACACCACTTTCTCGTATTTAACTGTATGTTCTATGGTTAACATCAACATGATAGTGGCAGCTAGGGCTAGGAAAGTTTGACTGCCAGCTAATGCAAACTGGCAGTTGATAAACACTTTGACCCACAGCTAAGATTTAGCCCAAAGCTACAATATTTAACCGAGCATTGATCAACCCGCCCTAAGACTATTTGGCGAAATGCTGGCACAAACGTGATGTATTTTCACCCTCAATTCAGAAGATAAGAAATAGAGAACTGAAAAAAAAAACAAGAAAACCCTGGCCCAAAAAATTCTTGACCAGCATGGGTTTCGAACCTAGGACCACTGGGTTGTGACTGTGGTCAGTTCAGTACGCTTCCTCCTACTCGGCTAATCTCCTCACATTTAGTCACATCGAATTAAAGGTTAAAGGCTGCATGGACGCATGCGCAATCGCAAAAGCCACATGTAGTTACTACGTGGTGGGGGGTACCGAGTCGGGAAAATAAGCTCTCGTCATTCTTCCAGCCTCTGGATGAAGGATGAACTAGATACGCCCATCGCAAACTGCCCACAATTATTCTTCTCTCTCTTTCAAGCAGTTTTTCTCATATTTTCCTTGTCGTACTTGTGTAAATGGAATGGATTGAATAGAGTTTTTGCATACTATACAGGATGATCATTCGAATTCCGACACATTTTATGAGCCCATAACTTTGAAACCGATTAAGATATCGAGAGGCGGTTTTGACTGAACGGCTCCAGGAATAAGGAATTTTTTTTCAGGCTGTTGCCAATTTTGTATTTTTTCCCTATACTACAGGAAAAACTTGGGTTTTTTGAAGATCAATAACTTAGACAATTTAAATGAAGCACCCTGTATGTTTTTGTACCGTCGAGTAGGCTGAAGCTTCTACTTTTCAAAAATATATGGTTTTATAGCAATTCAAGGTGTTCTTAAGGAGCGGATTATCTTTAAAAGATGGACTCCAATTCGTTGACTACAGTAATTCCGTACATTTTTTTCAGCGCATAACTTCTGAACTAGTCATGACATCGAGAAGCTAAACGGCTTCAGGAATTAGCAATTTTTTCCATGCTGTTGCCAATTTAGAAAAAAGCTTGGGCTTTTTGGACATTTTTATATGGATTAAGTTATTGTTGTTGAAAACAGGTCAAACAGAACAATTTATTGAAAACAAAATACAAAAAATAAGTACAAAATTATTTGTGGGTAAGTGCTCAATTAACCTACATATATTCTTTAATACAAAAATTGTGGAGTATGCCCACCATTCATGTCAATACATTTATGCAAGCGTAGTTGAAGATTTAAAAAAGAGCCTCTCAACATCTGAGGTTGAATATTTTTTATTACGTTTCTTATGTTTTCTTATGTTTAGCTTATCGATGTCATGACTAGTTCAGAAGTTATGCGCTGACAAAAATGTACGGAATTACTATAGTCAACGAATTGCAGTCAATATTTTAAAGATAATCTGCTCCTTAAGAACACATTGAATTGCTATAGAACCATATATTTTTGAAGAGTATAAGCTTCAGCCTATCCGACGGTACAAAAACATACAGGGTGTTCCATTTAAAATGTCTAAGTTATTGATCTTCAAAAAACCCAAGTTTTTCCTGGAGTCTAGGGAAAAAATACAAAATTGGCAACAGCGTGAAAAAAAATTCTTAATTCCTGAAGCCGTTCAGTCGAAACCGCCTCTCGATATCTTAATCGGTTTTCAAGTTATGGGCTCATAAAATGTGTCGGAATTCAAATGATCACCCTGTATAGCTAGCGACTTGAGCTTTGGGTGGTCGCGATGGCCAGGCGGGTAAAAGTTCAATCAATTCGTGCCAATCGGTCTTAGTGTTCACTTTCAGTAGAATAGTAAATACTCAGACATCATGAAGTTTACAAACAAAGAAAACAATAAAGTATTGTGGTCAAAGCCAGTAATGTAACATTAATTGTAACATTAATCTGGTGGTAGTTTTCACGAAATATTAACGTTTTGAATCATCTCAAAGGAGTATAAAATTTACATAAAGGAAATGATTAGTGTTAACAGAGTACCTACTTAAGCCGGAAATATTATTTGTTAGAAATTTTGTTTGGAATGTAATAAACTTAATGACCTAATTGTTCGAAAGGCCATGAAAACAATACCATTAATGGTCGGGGTCGATTTGTCTCCCGAAACGATAGTTATTACCTGTGTCCGAAAAGGTGTCCCATTCAATTCAGGTATATTTTTTGGCATATATTTTTGAATTACCATTTTTACATCCCAAATACATTGTTGGCATATGAGTTAAGTGAATTTATATCGGAACCTGATAAAGTCACCCAATTTTGCGAATATTTGGTTAAAATTTCCTCCTCATATCTGGACAGAGAGTTTTATTAGACTTTCAAATGAACAAATATATTAAAATCAAGAGTTGTCATTCACTAAGACAATTTCATAACATGCATAGCATAAAAAGAAAAACTTTGGTGGTTACCAAAATGAAAGAGCTACAAGGCTAAACGAGAACTTTTCATTTGCCTTTCGGGAGGTAGAAGAAATCTATGAAAAATTGCTTTCGATAAAATCTACAGCTACCGGGCCGGATGGAATTAATATAACTATGCTTTTACATTGTTGTCCCTACATATTGCCCTATGTTACCCACATATTAAACTACTGTTTGCATCATTCTGTCTTCCCTTCCATCTGGAAGCAATCCAACGTTATACCCTCACCCAAAAAGGATACTCCAAATGATTTTAACGACTTGAGACCTATAAGCATTCTTTGTACACTCTCTAAATTTCTAGAAAAAATTATGGACAAACAATTACGATTATTTATGTTTGATAGCAACATCCTACCTGAACACCAGTCAGGGTTTCGCCCAAACTATAGCTGTACCACCGCATTACTTAAAGTCTTAGATGATATCTACTCTTACGTAGACTGCAATAAACTTTGTATATTGGTACTGTTAGATTATTCAAAAGCCTTTGATAAAATAAACCATGACATGATCTTATCTGTTTGCTCATATATTGGTTTCAACAACTCGTCAGTGAAACTCTTGAAATCCTTCTTAAAAGATAGATCCCAGAAGGTTGTACTGGGACCTTTATCGTCCAAAATAGGCCATCTAGCACGGGGTGTACCCCAAAGTTCTATTCTAGGTCCCTTGTTGTATTGTCTGTACACTTCACAATTTCAGAAGAATCTCAAATACATGAACTCACATTTCTACGCCGATGACACACAGTTTATCTTGATTTCAAAGAATCAGAAGCTGATACAATATCGTCTAGAATTAATGAAGATCTGCAAAATGTATTGGATACATCTAAAAAATACTGCTTGTCTATTAATGCAACTAAAACGAAAGTCATGCTGTTCGGGCGCAAGTCAACAAAAAATAAAGTTGACAATAGGGAACGAAGAACTAACATTTTCTAACTGTGAAAAAAATTTAGGCATTTATTTAGATGACTCCCTAACTTTTTCGTATCACATCTCAACGATAGTTAGAAAAGCATTTTCAAACTTGAAGCTCCGTGTATTCAAATCGGCAACTACTCAATCAATCCTCCAAAGCAATTATGTGTGAAAGTCTAGTATTATCTCAATTAAATTATGGTGAAATTATATATGGCCCGGCGCTATCACAATTCGATAGAAATAGGCTCCAGCGAATTCAGAACTCATGTGTTCGGCTAATTTGCGGTATAAGACGATGCAACCCAGTGTCCCTTCACCTAAAGAAATTGGGCTGGATAAACCAGAATAATAAAAGACTGCTACATGCTGCTGTAACCTATCATAAGATCATGCTAACGAAAATGCCATCCTACCTTTATGAGAAAATTAAGAGAAGATCAGAAGCACACAACATCAATGTTCGTTTTAAAGAAACCATCACTATTCCTCCTCACAGAACATCGTTTTTTCGACCAAGCTTCTCATATCAGATTGCAAGAATTTACAATATGCTGCCTAGAAACGTAAAAACACTACCCGTTTCTAAATTCAAAAAACAAATTAGATAGATTATATCCAGTGGATCATTCGAACATCTTAAATTTTAATTTGAGTAACATGTTAGATTCATAACAACATACCTATCCGTTGTTAATACTATTATCACACACCTGGCATAATATATACTTTTTTTTAGGCCGCGTGGAAGAGCGCACTTCATCGCTATTTTCTCCTGAATCTAGTGGTTAAACGCGAACGAGAGCGCGAACGTCGCCTTTTGCTCGTTGGTTGTACTATACTTTTATTTTATTTTTCTTTTCTCGTTATCCTGTATTATTATGAGCAATAAAGTCATTATTATTATTAACGTTAATTTTGAAAATATTGATAAAAGCAGTTTCTTATCATTTTATAAAGCATCTAAGAAATAAAATAATGAGAAACTGTCAGAAACGATCGGCGAATAACCTTTATCTTTTTATTCTTTTACAGGAGGAAGACGAAGACTTAGAACCCGTTTTCATCAAGAGACTGAGAAATGAAAGTTACTTTTAAAATTTAATGAATCATTTCACCTGTTTTAAATGTTGTCAAATGTTAGTGCTAATATTCAAATAGTATTGTTGTTGATAATAAGTATACCTATGGCAGAAAGTGGTTCAATTTGTTTGAGCATTCAATTGTTGTGTTGTGCTAAATAAATTGCTCTACAATTGCGGTATCCAGTTCTATTTTAACTATTCGGTATTAAATGTTAGAATAAAGAAAGCAGCTCGAGACATGACTTTGAATGTACTATATACAATATACTATGGTAATATACCACATGCCATCGCCATCACCACCACATACAGACATTGTTGGGAACCGAAACTCGGCGATGTATGACGGAATGCATAATAGAAAAATAGCTATTTATATAATAACTAGATGCGAAGTAAACGTGTTTTTTGAATCGACTTTATTCACCAATTTTTTTATAATTCTGTTGACGAGAACTGATTTAAGTAGTTATATTTTGAAAAATATTGTCCTATCTCTAATTTTATGACATTGATTTTTGACTGTATTGAACAGGGTGTTCAATTAAAAATAAATAAATGAAAGAGGACACCTTGTTTTATCGAATTTAATAGTGTTTTTTTATCCCCATTCAGAATATTCTTTTTTAATTTAACATCCATCTTTTAGATTTTGACGTCACTAGTATAAGTTGAAGCTATAGTCACATAATACACATAGATTCAAAAGTTTTGCATCACCTTCTTCGGATGCGAAGGAATTTTTTTGCGCTAACAATTTTTTGTTGGCTTGTTTATCAATGTTCACCATTTCAATAGGTTCCATATTTTTTGCAATATACAGATGTTTACAGTTTGTTTTGTAAGATAACATTTTTAGTGTGATCATTTTAACATTCAAGGCATTTGATTTTTACGATATTAAGTGCAAACATGAATCGTCAAGTCATAAGTGAGATTGACCGTGCAAGAATAGTGGCTTTAGTTGAAGAAGGTCATTCTCAAAGGTTGGTGGCAAACAGAGTTGGCGTTTGGCAAAGTTATGTGTCTCGTGTATGGAACCGGTATCTCCAGACCAATTCTCTCCGTGATAGACCTAGAAGCGATAGAAGGCGTGTTACTAATCAGCGGTAGAACCGCTGTATCCACTTAACTATCCGAAGAAACCCGACCATGGCAATACCAGCACTCCAAAGAGATATGAGACATGCGTTGGGAGTTCAAGTATCGATCTCGACATTACGAAGACGAATACTTGCGACAGGTTTGAGGTGTCACCGACCAATAAGAGTGCCCAGACTACAACCTGAGCACAGAGTTCGCCGACTACAGTGGGCTCAAGAACACGCGGCCTTGCCTGAAGAATTTTGGAATTCGGTATTTTTTTCCGACGAGACAAGGATTTGTTTGGTACAAGATAGCCATCGAATACGTGTGTGGCGGGATCCAACGAGAGTTGCTCAGCTTGCCCCGTGCCGCCCTTCAGAGGAGGAAGTGCTATGTTTTGGGCTGGTATCATGTTAAATGATCGCACAGAATTCATTCATGTGGAGGGAACGATGACTGGTGATAGGTATCTCAGAGAGATTCTACATCCTCACGTGAGACTATGGCGCGCAGCTGTTGGCAATTCCTTCGTTTTTATGGACGATAACGCCCGACCTCATCGGACCAGAGCTATAAATGAGTATCTTCAAACTGTATCAATCGTTTGAACTGGCCTGCCCTATCTCCTGACATGAATCCCATAGAACATGCTTGGGCAGTGGCAGCACGCAGAAATCCACCCAGGAGTGTACAAGAGCTTATTCATGCAGCCCAAGAAGAATGGCGAAATATTCCTTACTAGAATATCTATAATTTGGTAAACATCATGGGCAGGCGACAAGCTTGCATGCAGGTTCTCACTTAACCTTTTCTTTAAAAAGAATCAATTTGTATTTAATTTATTTAATTTCTAAGAATACTTTTTATGTTTAAAGCAAGTTTATTATTGGATAATAAAAATTTTTGACAAATACCCACGTTTTTTTTTTGTTGAAACTAATTATTTGATTAATCTCTGATCCATTTATAATGAAAACATTTTTTTTTTCGGAGATTTAGGGTGACTTATGAATCTATGTGTATATATTGACATTGAACATTGTGGTTCCATTTTGGTTTAATTTTTTGATTAGTTGGAGTTTAAGTTTTAAATTTTTTATTAATAAAATGCTGCATATTTAAATTGACCAAGGAAAACAACAGAGTGATAGATGTCGGATGTCAACATTTATGTCCTCGCAAGTTCAAACATCCCAATGAAGGAGAAAGAAGAACAAGCTTTGACATGGAACAGCAAAGGCAGACTATCGACAACTTCACATTCAAACTAGTGACGTTTCTGCAATATAAATTGCATAGTTTAGTAAATCTTCTTCCTGTTGATCTAAGAACTAGATCTAAAATAATTTTATTTTTGAATATCCCATTTGTCACTTATTAATATTTTCTAATAAAACATGGGGTCAAAATTTGAAGTTGAACACCCTATTGAGATAACGGCCGTTTTCATAACAAACTTTAACACTACTTTAAGTTTTAAAGCAAACTTTAAATAAAAATCGATTTCATAACAGTCTTTATAACTTTAAGTCGACTTTAAGTTGAGGTGGACACAATCGCGATTTTAGTCCACTTTAACCTCAAAATTCAAGACAATTTTCAGTTCGTTGTGTCAGTATTGTGGACAAATTCTCTTGAGATGGAAATAGATACCGAGTCATCAGCCTTTGAGGATAGCAGCAACGAGAGCGACAGTGATGAGGAAAGATTCATCATCAGGAAACGACAGAGAATAACAGATTTTGAATTGGTCAGAAGAAGAATTCTACCAAAGATTCAGGTTAAGCAAACCTGCTATAGTGGCGAGATGGCCAGGGAGTGCTCATGATCAGACTATTCTTAATAAATAATAATCGATTGAAAGATAATTTTGAAGGAGGCCAATTTAGGAGGTTCCATTTAATTGGAGACTCTGAATATGGAGTTCAACCATATCTCTTGACTCCTCTGCAGGAAACAAATAGAGGCTGAAATACTACACCATGAGTCATCAATAAGAACTAGAAATACAGTAGAAAGGCAGTATGGTGTCTGGAAATGACGCTTTCCCATACTATCCCTAGGTATTAGGGTTAACCTGGATACAACAATGACAATAACAGCGGTTCTCCATAATATATATGGCTATCGAAATGAATGAACCTTTAATTGTTTTGCACTCAATAATCGATTTATATATTTCAGCTATTTCAACCAAATTCAATTCTTCTTCTGTTGTAATATTTGTATCCCTAACTTTTTTTTTATTCCACCCATAACACTCATTTAATGTTGAAAAACAGAAGAAAGCATTTAGCTGACGTCTCGGCAGATAACAACATTATCCTGAGGTGGGTTAAAGCGCACGACAGGAGTAAAGGAAATCGCATTGCTGATTCTTTAGCCAGGGCAGCCGCTGGACTAAAAATTCAAGGACCCAGTGACACCTACGGCCTAACGACTTCGACAATTGCGGAACTAGCCAAACGTTACACCCATGCTCAATCCCTTAAGAGATGGGATGGAATCAAAGGATGCAGTTTTGCCAGGATCACCCTGGGCGACCCTCGGAAGCTGGCGCCGAAGAAATATTTGGCGATGACCAGGAAAAACCTACGTTTAACAGTAGGATTTCTGACTGGTCACTGTCAACTAAGGAAACACCTCCATACTATGGGGCTAGTGGACACACCTCTATGCAGGATGTGTGAACAGGAGGATGAAACTGTCAGGCATGTCTTATGCGAGTGTCCGGAGTTATCGTCAATAAGAGAGTGTGTGTTCGGTTAGTCTTGGCCTACACCTGCCGATATAAAGGAGATGTCTCCCAGTGACCTGTCCACCTTCCTGAGAAGAACAGGATGGACAATGACCTAGGAGGACAACATGTGGCCTAAGTGCTGTGAGCCTACACACTCACCCTCCCTACTCTACAGATACAGATACAGAGAGTATCCCTAACTTTTTTTTCTATTGATTCCACCCATAACACTTTTTAATGTTGAAAAACAGAAGAAAGCATAAACACTAATATAAAAATATACGAACATAAACATAACCCTTCTTCAATTTAAAAAATCTTGAAACTGTCATAGTCGCTGATACCTTCTTCTCTCGATAAACGTAAAATCACACTTTACTTAAAGAAACAGAACAGAAATGCTATGAAAATCATTCAACTTTAGGTAAAGTGATAAAGTCACTTTAGCTAAAGTAAACTTTAAGCATTTGTTATGAAAACGGCCGTAAGGTCAGTAAATAAGTTCATGTTTGTGGGGGCTTTTTATATTCGTTCGAGTCTTTCATTAGGAATTTATATGTTGAATTATGTGTATTTTCTAATAGAGTTTGTTGTAAGTAGTTAATATGTATAGATTTATTATGTTCGGAATCAGATAACTTGCAACTGTCGTTTCAATGGAGTTTTTGTTAAATAAATCAATGTTTACATGTCGTTAATAAAAGTGAAATATTCAAAAATAAAGAATATCTGCAAAAAAAAGATGTCTCCTTATTATTCCATTACCTTCCCTATTCACAACAAAAAATACTCAGCATAAATAGGAAACTGAAAAGTTGACACTAATGACAATCGCACTGAGGATATACAATGATGTGTAATTTGGTTGTTTTATATGGATTTAATTAATTTCCCTATTTAGTATAAACAGAATAAACATTTTAAAATACCTAAGTAATTGGAACAACGTCTAAAAAATTGCACTAAATCATAGTCAAATAATAACGTGCTGTGCAGAAAACGCTTGTTTGTCTCAGGACGACTGTCAACATATATTTATCGGGCTATCGCGAGTTAAACTTCTAGGTTAGGTTAGGTTTGTGGTGAGTGGGTCTATAAGTCCCTTCACTGCGACTGGCAAGAATCTATTGTGGCTCACACCCATTCAAATTTCACTAAACAAATTCAACTTCCTAACAAAGCCGATTAGTTCATTTGGTGAATGATATTTCAGGTCCGAGGGCGAGAGAGACCCTGCCAAACATCAGATACCTGATTCGAGCCGCGGCGGGGCAGGCACAAATTATATGTTCTGCTTTTTCATCATCTTCCAGACAAAGACGGCAAATCGGATCTTCCGACATTCCAAGTTTTAGCATATTATGATGATTCAGATGACAGTGGCCTGTTAAAATGTCTGTTAGACAACGTAGGTCATGCCTGCTATAGTCTAGCATTTGTCTGAGACATTCTTCGAATGATGTATAAAAGCCTTTGAGTGAACCAATCCTGGTAAATTATGCCATAAGTCTAAATAAGCTCTTCTTGCTGTTCAGGTATTTAGTGTTTGTTTGGCAAAACTTATTGCGATGCCAATTGTAGGTTCTGGTCCGATAGATACACGTGCAGCTCCCTCCCTTGCAAGAGAGTCTGCCTTCTCGTTTCCTTCCTTGCCAGAAACGCCAGGGATCCAGACTAACAATACTTTATTGAGTTTTCCTATTGAGGAGAGTCTCTTAAACTTCCAAGTATCTTGATATCCATTGAACCTAAATTTGACAATTGTTACAGGAAACTGAATAAGTAGATTTTCAGTCTTCAACCTCATAGAGGATAGAAATATAGAGGCGTTGCTATCGTCAAGGAGTCTAGGTAAAAGGCGGGAATTTTTAAGCCAACTTAAAAAATATAATAAGTTTCACGCTAAATGGTACTGGCTTATCAACTGCAATAAACTACCTGGTTTAATACCATTGTGTGGAAAACCATCAAGAAAAAGATGAAAATGTGCTAAAGGGTCGAACTTAAGAAATTTTTATTATATTTTGCATAATATAGGAGACATACAAGTAGTTTATTTAAATGTACAATTCTCTTCTATATTTAGTTTAGTGTCACTTCCGCTATCCTCATCTGAATTAATTATAATTGTATTTCCATTGTATTTCATTCTCCATGAAGTATGTATAAATATTTACCTACGACCCCCCCTGTAATAAGTCAATAACACACAGTCGGTATCAATGTAATGACAGCTATTACGCACTGTAAAAAAAACGCACAGCTGTAAAGTAAATCGCACGGCTTCCCTAGCAACATCTTAGCAACTGTCAATAGACGTCTCCATTTTATTCAAAATTTACTATTCGAAAACATTAGATATGGCCACGTTTAACTGTGAAAAGCACAAAGGGCTATGTATATGTATTGATTATAATTGAAAAATGGACTTTCGATTATCAACAATATAATAATAATGATTAAACGTTAGTTCTTTACTGTGCTTCTTTCATTGGTAATAGAGTAATAGAGATGGAGTTTACCAA
>CAJUYI010000136.1:222873-266312 GCA_910591695.1 Galerucella pusilla
GGATTATACCTACCTGATATCTTGTGGTACAACTCGGCGATCCCGCTAATTCAGTCCGAGGAGGAAGTAAGGATATACAATGGAAAATATTTCCACCAGAGATTTTTACTTTTTTAAACAAAAGTATACGTAGTATAGACTACTTTATTAGACTAGATTTGTGAGAAGATTCCGCTCGAGCTTGGGATGCAGCTTGCAAGCAAAGCTTGGATCACGTGGAATGCAACTGTTTTTCGTCCATAACTTTTTATAATGATTGTACAAAGAAATTGTGGACATCAAAATTGTAGGTAATTTTATACCCTGCAAAATGACGTAATGCAATATTAAAAAAATGTTTCAACTTTTAATTTTTGGAAAATTGAAATAATTTTTGTAAAATGGTTTTTTAAGCGACAAACTTAATTGGAATAACAATAACGACTTTCTAATACATGAAAATATAGTAGTCCGGCACCTGAAAACGTTGGTGTTTTCAGATTTTGAAAATTCAAACTTGCGACCCTTTCATTATTTTTTATGAGTTTTACTGAAAAAAAATTGGTTTTTCTCCGTTTTCCTAAAATAATGGATCCAAGAAAAATATGAGATTCATGGATCCATTAATATTTTGAAAATATTTGTCTCCAAAAACCACGTATTTTGAAAAAAAATTCAGAATCGATCATTAGAAGCGGAGAAATCAGTGCTCAAAGTTCAATAGCCACTGAGACAAAAATATTAAAAATTTTTAATATCTGATCGACTCGTTGAATTGTCCAAAAAAACTCTAAATACTCTCATTTTTCCATTTACGTACTGTCAATGAATTAACACAGAATACAACAATGTTTTCATTGATATTTTATTTTAAGCTATACAGGGGTAATTAGAGAAATATATATTTAAATTAATAGGATTCTTTATCACAAACGGTTATTTTTAAATGTTAATTATTTCGAAAAATGTTCGGGATATGCATTTGAAAAGGTAAGTAAAAAATACACTTGAATTTTTAAAATGAATCAATTCACAGTTTTTATCTATCATCTTAGTAATTTTGTTATACTTATTGATAATCTAGCAGATATGTATCAAAAATTCAATTAAATATACTCATTAGCCACCAGAATAATAGGCCCACTAAATCTTTTTTGACAAGGGTAAAACAGTAAAAAGAGAAGCAGCTGCAGGATACCTTTATTAAAAATTTTTATAAATGTTGTAAAATACTAAGTTTGGAGTTTGGTTTATGTGTTAAATTTAATCTATTGTCTTTCAAATCTTTCAATATACATTTGAGAGTAAAATATATACGGACTCTGGTATAGAGACTTGCATAATATTTGAAAGGAAATTGATTACACGGATGATGGAAAGAAAATTTAGTAAATTCGTTCAAAAGGAACTGACCAATTCCCCTTTGGTTTGCTATAGAATTAAATTTTCGGTTTTATTGGAGTGGCTCAGTGGGCATATGCTTATTGGGTCCCAAGTAGCAGGTAGTTCAAAAATATCGTGCTTATTGGGTCCCGAACTTTAGTCCTACCTGAATAATAATGTATGGATTCGGTCCCAGCCACCTGTTGTTAAACCAAATGAAAAACAGGTAGTAAAACTAATTTAAAAATTTGATATATTTATTACATTGAAATATTATTGTAAAGGTATACATTTTAGGATTTAAAAAAAAGGTAAAAATAAAATAGAAACACATATACATAAGATATATTATATATATACATATACAATTAATTATTAATAGAACAATAAAATGAGATACATTTAATGAAAAAAAATCGACTTATTTTTCCTTTTTCATATTCGTCAATTTTTTTTGCTATGAAATTTTCGCGATTTTTTACTTTATTATTTCGCGTTTTATACATAATATGTGTACTTTGCATTTTAACATAGGTCTCCATTTGAAATTCTTTTAGTTTTTCAATAAAAACAAATATATTCGGGTGGGCTTTATAAAAAGAATTATTAAAATGGCTATGAAAGGATTCACAGGCATTCGTAGTGAGAGTAAGATCCGCTGAATTTTTTGCCCAAAGGGATGGAGGAAATAAAGATTCTTCAGATATATAATTTTCAATTAAATAATCGCAATATTTTTCATGTTTTCCTGGTCTGGTGCTATTGAAAGCAAATCAAAAATAAAACAATCACTCACTTCCCTAGGAGGTAAATACGTTAAAGCAAAGGTCATCCTTAGCCATCTACCAACTTCAGAAGATTCCTCGCTGTACATTGATATTAAACCACATTTTTGTATTTTTTTATACCATGACTGTGCAAGGTGAAATCGACAGCCAATAACATGGGCTTTTGGCCAAACTTTTTGAATAGCAGTATGAATACCTATTTCAAAATCTATAACTGCCTCAGTGATATGTAAGCTAGTAGAGTGTTTTAAAGCGATATCTTCGAGAATATTAAATAATTTTTGATAAGTTGAACTACATTTATTAGGCAACAATTAAAACACTAAGGGAATGTAGTGTCCATTAAAATATCCATGTATAGTAAAGAATTGGCAAAAAAATTGTGGACAATAATTAAATGTGCCGTCTAAATAAATTCGATGATTAACTTTTCCCAAAAATTCAATATTTGACTTGCATGAAAATACAACGATCTGGTCTATTTTATTACTAAATAAGATAAATGGTTCACCAGTATTTGTTCCAATGTTTTTGTTTTTTAAAATATCGAAAGTTTCATCGATGTTTTTTGGCAATGCCGGCTGCATTTTCCTACGGGAGCAGTACATATACCTTCTAATATTTGCTACGTCATTTGTTGTAATGGTTGATGGCAGATTCTCTTGAAGTACACGACGAATAATTTTTGCAGGCTTTTCGGACAAGTCTTCAACTGCCTTGCGTTTGCAAGAAGAGCTTACAATTTGGCGATTCAATTTTTCTATATTTGCGCTATGACAATGCTCTTCAATATGTTTTGTCAAAGTTATATCTTTCGATTCACCCAAACTAAGTATATATGATTTACACTTTTTATTTGTACATATCCAACGCCTTTCTCCACTTTTTAAGCACTTTCGAAAACTATATTTAAAGTTATTTATCACTAACATTTGTTTTCCTTTTTCACTTAAAATAATATTTATATTCATTTTTAAAATGTTTAAAACAACAGACAAATTGATCTGAAATATGAAATGCACTCGATGAAATATAAACAATGAATGAAATAGTATTTAATTTAAACATTCAGATACAATAAAAAGAGGGAGGATTGGATTTCCGAAAAGAGGTACATTTCCCCGAAGAATATCTTCAGGTAGTTAAGTACCATTGGGACCCAATACGCCTATAGATAAAGGGATTAAAATTTACACATTTTAATCTATGACCTGCCGGGACCGAATCCATCCACACCGGGCTCAGTGGCTAATGAAACTTTAAATATTGTTTTCTCCGCTTCTAATTATCGTATCTTGAATTTTTTTTCTCAAAATACATGGTTTTTGGAGACAAACGTTTTCAAAATACTAATGAATCCATGAATCATATTTCCCAACATCAAATTTAAGAAAAACGGTGAAAAAATTCACAAATAAAATTATGTATATTTTTTTTTAATTTTCTTGTTATTGTTCATAAAACTACAACTAGGGTCGCCATTTTGAATTTTCGAAATCTGAAAACACCATAGTTTTCAGGTGCCAGACTACTATATTTTCATATATTATGAAGTCGTATTATTTGTCGCTTAAAAAACTATTTTACAAAAATTATTTCTATTGGGGTTGAAAAAAGTTGTGTACAATCAAATATAAAAAAAAAGTTATGTACGAAAAACTATTGCATTTCACATGCTCCAAGCTATGCTTGCAAGCTGCATCGCAAGCTCGAGCGGAATCTTCTCACAGATCTAGGAAAGTAGTCTATACTACATATACTTCCGTTTAAAAAAGTAGAATCTTTTATTTATTTATTTATTTAGATCATTAGAAGCGGAGAAAACAGTATTTAAAGTTCACTAGCCACTGAGCCACTCCAATAAAACCGAATTTGAATTTATTTTTATTCATTGACAGTACGTAAATGGAAAAATGAGAGTATTTAGAGCTTTTTTGGACAATTCAACGAGTCGATCAGATATTAAAAATTTTTAATATTTTTGTCTCAGTGGCTATTGAACTTTGAGCAATGATTTCTTCGCTTCTAATGATCGGTTCTGAAATTATTTTTCAAAATACGTGGTTTTTGGAGACAAACGTTTTCAAAGTACTAATGAATCCATGAATAATATTTCCCAACGTCAAATTTAAGAAAAACGGCGAAAAAAAATTTTCCCAATTAAAATTATGTACATTTTTTTAATTTTCTTGTTATTGTTCATTAGCACGAGGCATGAGCCGAGTGCGACAATCACACGAGTGTAAAAAATCACTTTTGCACGAGTAGTGTACAGTATTTTTCCTACGATCACGTGATAATTTCACCAAATAATGTGTTATCAACATCTGACATTAATACACAAAATCGGACTTTTGGCGAAGAGTATGCGAGTTCGATCCTCGACTGCGCCCTAAATTTTTTAATCAAGAAAATGACAAAAATTTCACTTTTCAAATAGATCGCTTCAAATTTAGATATTACATGGGTACCTAAATCTAATTAAAAATTATTTATTTGACAGCTTGCCAGTGGTTAATCTTAATATAAATTCATTTGACAGCTTGTACGCGTATGAATAAAGGCAACTTTCCATATAACTAGCCAGTGCAATATAATATGTCACTTTCCTATGTGATCGTAGGAAAAAGAATTCTAACAAAAGATGCCTCGAGAAAAACCTCTCAATTATTTGTTGATTGAAAGGAACACTTACAATTATTTACATTCATTTTTGTGAGAACTTTTGACTATTAATATATTTTTTTATTTCAGGTATATGACATGTACAGAAAAATGCCTTGTTATCATTATCCATTACATAAATCAGTCATGCGTAATGATGAAGTTTTAACTGAAATGTTATTGAAACATGTCGATATAAATCAGAAGGATTGCTGGGATCGTACACCTTTATGCGTGGCAGTACAATATAACAAACTAGACATTGTTCAGTTATTATTGGAAAATGGAGCTGATCCTGAAATAAAGCAAGATAATGACAGTTGCATCCATATTGCTGTGCGAACTGGCTCATTAGAAATATTCAAGCTGCTGTTGGAATATCGAGCTAATATTGATCATCGAACAGATTTCGGAAGTCATTCTATCCACTTAGCTGCGGATTACGGTCGATTGGACTTCTTAAAATACTTACTTAGACTAGGAGTAAATATTGACCTGACTGATAATTATCAACGTACTCCTCTGCACCGAGCAGTTGCAAGTGCAGGAGTAAAAACAGTTCAATTTTTAATTCAACAAAATGCTAATATCAATAAAAAAGACAAATATGGTAATATTCCTCTACATATGTCAATTCAATCTGGCCATAAAATTATCACAGACATACTTATTCGCAGCGGCAGCAAGCTCAATGAAAAAAACTGCTTTGGATGGACACCTATCTACTTAGCTGTTCGTTATAGGCATTTAGAAATTTTAAAATTTTTATACGAATCGGGGGCAAAGTGTAGTATCACTGGAAAGTGTAGTCGTTACAGTCCTTTGCATCTAGCTGCGGAAACCGGTAATTTTAAGATGATTTTTTATTTTTTGAGCAAAGGTGCTGACGTTAACTTTCAAACTGTGCACGGATATACACTTTTGCACGCAGCCGTTCGAAATAATCATACGGGATTAGTTTTATTTCTTATTTATCGTGGAGCTGATCTAAATATTAGCACCGTGTCAAAAGGATATAATGCTTTGGATTTTGCAGCGCGGGCTGGTAATCCTTATGTTATCAATATTTTGATTCAGAACCGGGCTAATTTTGAATTCAAAGCTAACGGAGAATGTCGGATTTTGAGTTTACTATCAAAAGAATCGTCTTTCCACTGCTATGATTGTCGACAACAAGATTTTAAAGTAGCCGCGGAAGTTATTATTCGATTCTTAGCTTTACGTAATAGGCACGCACCGCCTTTTTTCCCTCCAAATTTTCCTTTCCTAGAGGAGTTGAGGAATTATTGGAATAGTTGTAAACAAGAGCTGGAAAGGATTGACACTTATTACATGGGAAGTTCTGGGATTACACAGTACAAATTTTTACAAGCTACATTTTCCGACATACAATTAGCTACGTATTTGAATAATGAAGAAATATCGGAGTTATCTTATAACCTTCAACTGCATTTAAAATTATCTCCAATATACTATGATAGAATGGAAATATTATTGCAAATTGGTTTGGAGAGAGCTAGGCTCAGGAACAAATTGGTAAATTATGCCGATTCTATAATTGGAAACATTTCTAATAAGTTACCACGAGAAATTAGATTGAAAATTTTAAATTCTCTTAGTATAGAGGACTTAATCAATCTTCAGGAAGCGTAAATAAATTTTTTTGCTAAAAGGATGGATAATCCTCTCGGTCCAGTGTATGTATATAGTTCTTTTCCTATCTGATTTGACTTTGGACTTGACTTATGTTTGAGATGCAATAACACAAATTTATAATAAGAATGATCCAAAAGTCTTACATAGCTTTCAGGTAATAATTTATCATTCGCCAACGAAATAAATACGACCCAGGCCTAATACTTTTATGGCTTTATTGCATGTCATTACCCCATCTCACAGGTCAGTTTCTTAGATCGTGGAAAGTCCATCCGGAAATACAAGATCATAACATTATAATCCCTAATTAGTATAAATATAACTACTTGTTAACTACCCATTGTTAAGAGATTATTTGTGATTCAGGTATAAAGCAGGGTCTTTCCTATTCAAGTCAATATAGTATAAGTATATCACTATCACTGTCATCCTCTAGTTATTCTAATTGAATAATAATCTTTTTGGAACTTTTATTTATAGTAGGTAAGACTGCATTTTTCCAACTAATAATATGTTTTTAATACCAATTAGGTACAAGCAACAATAAAAACAGTTTAATAACAAGATTCTCTGTATTTCTTTAATAATATTTCATTCTTTCTTGTAATTATTGGCATATTGGTTTACTTTATAACTGTATAGTGGGTTTATAGATAACCTTTTAGCAATAGATTGCTTACCAGAAGTTATTCTTCTCAATTGGAGTTTATAAAGTTAGGATTTCATATTTCCGGACGGACTATTTATGCAAAATCCCGACGCTATGTATACTATGGGATTCTATTCTCAAACAATGACAATTTTTTTTCGCTTGCAACATATTATACTTTTGTTAATAAAAAATTATACAAAAAAGTTACGCAGGCGACAAAAAAAAAGTTACTGTTTGAGTATAGACTTCTAGGTTTCGCAAGACAAAAAAAATGCAAGTAGAAAACCCATATCCAGGTATAGAAAGAAAAAATATCATACTTATTGTGCAGTTTGTCTAGTTGTCATCCGAGTTACGCTCGTATTTATTTTTCGTATGTAAAGATTTTTTACTATTTATTATAATACATTGTGATATACCTAATTAACTAATTAAGTAGGTATAATATGGTTGTTACTTATTCTTAGTTAGATATTTGGATAATGTTCATGAGCTGATACTATTTTTTTTTAATGTAAATAAATTTATTTTTGTATATGCCTATGTTGAGTTTTTTAAATCACCCTCCACTAATACCTTGTTGCAAATCCATCTGTTGGTTAATAAATATAGTACCTTCAGTATTTTGTCAAAGAATAGAGCCATTGCTTTTGCTATACATTTAGGTATCCTTAAGTAATTGTACCGGGTGGCCAACTAAGAACGGCCGTCGGCCATATGTCATGAGTGGATTATAGCACAGGTTCGGGAAAAAAATTTTTATAACAAAAATGGCCTCGAGAAACGCCTGGAAATTATTTTCAAAATTGTAGGTCCACTGCTAGAGGACGTATTTGACAGTTAAAATGTTAAAATGCAAAATTATTAATGGTTATTAGGGGATAACGTCATTACTTAAAGACGTCACTACTTTGACATTTTTAACCGCGGTAATTACTTATTTGCAAGCTGACCTTTTCTAACTAAAACATACTTTGATTTTACCTGATCAACAATGACTTTATTTTTAAAATGTTACCCTATAAGTTGATGTGAGTAAACACCAAAAAGTACGACACACTCAATTGAAGACCGCGATTAGCCGACACTTATCAAAAAGATTTAAAATATATGACAGTAATTACCGGTGCTAAAAATGTCAAAGGTGGTGAAGTCTTTAGAGCCTCGGTAATGACGTCATCGCCATGTAACCATTAATAAACATAGAGTTTGTTCAGCCAGCCTTGCCTTTGCCGTTACGTCATAATGGGTGACGTATTCTGCTAATTTACGTAGGTATGTCTTATATTACCTGAATGTTATTTTACACTTAACCTCAAAATTATAATCAATGACATATGTTAAAAATTGTTTTCAAAATATGACAACTGAACTGTCAAAAGTAACAGATGAAATTTATGTCTACCTAAGATAAGAAATACGTTAATGACGTCATAATTCCGCCTCATCCATTTCATGAATGAGAGAGCAAGCTGGACAATGTATGACGTGACGGCAAAGGATGGCTGAACAAACTCTAAGTTAAAATAATACCCTTCTTGGTGTGCGTCATCGATTGTGACGCATATCCGGTTTTTTGGCATGTCGTTTATTTTATTTGCTATTTTGACATATAGCATATAGCTAACCTTAAATTTGATAAATAAAATCATCAGGATCGTATATTAAGCCAAAGCCGAGAAGGCTATGAAATTAATAATTACCAGCTTCTTTTTCTAAGTGAAAATACTTCAGAACTTTCAAAATGCTGATGTTTTTTCGTGTATCTAGGCATATTTTTGTATTATTTAGATAATTATAACAATAAGATTAATATTCACTTCTCATAAATAATAATTGACCGTAAGCAACAAAGTACACACCTGACAAGAACTGTCAGTGTGACAGTAGAAAAAGACGTAAGACACATTGCCGCTACGAAAGTTACGCCTTCGTAGTATTTTAACCTCAACCAATCAAATTTTTGTAAGTCAAAGATTAGGGTTAACGTTTGTAAAACATCCAAATGGTTCATTATTGTGATATTTTTATCAGGATTAATCACAGACCTGCCTTTTTTCCATTTCTTTCTACGTAATGTGATAGAAGGAGATTAACAATCGATGACGCACACCAAGAAGGGAATTATTTCAACTATATCAACTAAATGCATTTGGTGTATAGTTAAAATAATACCCTTCTTGGTGTGCGTCATCGATTGTTAATGTCTCTCTAACACATTACGTAGAAAGAAATGGAAAAAAGGCAGGTCTGTGATTAATCCTAATCAAAATATCACAATAAGACACCGTTTAAATGTATTACAAACGTTAACCCTATTATTTGACTTACAAAAATTTGATTGGTTGATGTTTAGATTACGTGCAAGCGCAGCCTCTCAATCGAGAGCTCAAAATACTATGAAGTCGTTACTTCCGTAGCGGCAATGTGTCTTACGTCTTTTTCTACTGTCACACTGACAGTTCTCGTCAGGTCTGTACTTTGTATTTATTATTTATGAAAAGTGAATATTTCTTATTGTTTGATTTATTCAAATGATACAAAAATATGCATGGAAACACGGAAAAACATCAGTATTTTGGAAGTTCCCAAGTATTTTCAGTTAGAAAGAGGAGCTGGTAATTATTAGTTTCATAGCCTTTTCGAATTTGGCTGAATAAGATACTTATGATTTTATCTATCAAATTTAAGGTTAGGTTTATGTCAAAATAGCAAATAAAATAAACGACATGCCGAAAACCCGGATATACGTCACAATCGATGACGCACACCATTTCAATCATATGCCGGTTATTTATTGTTATTCGCCTAAAATAGATTAATGCGATCAGTTGACACTTGCACACTTGACATTAATGTCAGATGTCAGAGCAATGAGCATGGTCATCATAAATTACATGTAAACAAGATATGTATCAAGCAGCAGAGCAGTCATACAATTTTTAAACATGTAAGATTAGGAAATTACAGTTAATTTCATATATTTAAAAATATCCAGTTTGATACGACTTTTAAATCTGTGAGTATTATACTCATTGTACTAAACATATTCATACATGATGTTGATTAACATGACGTGGCCAATGAATAACCTAACATATTCAATTTGTATTATATTATAGAGATAATCAATTTAGAATTAGTGTGATGGAACGAAAAAAGAGCAAAAATAAAAACAACATTACTTCCCAATTGGAAAACGGTGATCTGTCCCTCACTACAACAAGAACTAACATAAGAGGAGATGAAAAGAATATATTATTACTGTTTTTCTTGTATACCCTTCAGGGGATTCCAATAGGACTATCTGCTGCAATTCCTATGATATTGCAAAATAGAGGAGTTAGTTATAAACAACAGGTTTGTAAATTTAAATAAAAATGGTACAAAATGTAAAGAGTTGAGTGGAGTAGCCACATAATCAACAATAAAGTAATAAGTAATAAATAACATTTGAATTCGGCTCTTGAAATTTTTTGAAAACTGGAAAATTACTTGCTTCACAGATTTCACTATTTTACTATTATTTAATGTTTTCTAGGCTGAATTCAGTTTTGTGACATGGCCTTTTAGTTTGAAATTATTATGGGCACCTATAGTAGACAGTATTTTCTCAACAAGAATAGGTCGTAGAAAATCTTGGCTTGTGCCTAGTCAGTATTTAATTGGTGGATTTATGTTGCTACTTTCTAGCCATGTTAACCAGTGGTTAGGAGAAGATGGTACTTCGCCAAATATAGAAGTTTTGACATTGCTGTTTTTTTCGTTAAACTTTTTAGCAGCAACTCAAGATATTGCTGTTGATGGATGGGCACTGACCATGCTCAAGAAACAGAATGTTGGACATGCTTCAACTTGTAACAGTGTAGGTCAAACAACAGGGTTTTTCCTAAGTTATGTGTTATTTATGGCTTTAGAATCTTCCACTTTTTGTAATCAGTATTTAAGGACAATACCCCAAAAAGAAGGTAATTATCCATTGTTTTTGCAGTATTTGAAATTGTGTTCAGGATATGTACAGATACTTATATACAAAACTATAAATAATTTGAACATTATTTTGTAGGGATAATTACACTATCAGGCTTTTTATACTTCTGGGGCTTAGTATTTCTAGTCACAACCACGCTAGTAGCCCTAATGAAAAATGAAATAGATGTTCCAAATTCAGATGGTACTTCTCATGAACGAAATATAAAATCAGCATATTTATCTTTGAAAGAAATATTCAAATTAAAATCCGTTCAAACATTAGTAGTGATTCTATTAACATGTAAGGTAAGTTATAAGTACATTTACCAAAATAGCTAAACAAGATTTTTTGAGGAACACACAATAGGCAGTACAGAAATAATCTATAACAACCTCTTTCTGAATGCAGAATATATATTTCAAAATGAAATGTATTGGAGTACAATGAACTTTTGTATTATTTCACCCATGTGAAAGATAAAATGATTACATTTTTAAGTTTAAAAGAAAAATGATGATTAATATTCTTAATATTGTTCTCTCTTTTAATCTGCTTAGTTGTAAGTTTTAATTGTTCATTATTCAAATACTCTATTGCTAATAAGGGTTGTTGCCTATGGTTTTTATTATGAACCTTATACATGCAATGTTCATATTTTTTGAGCCTAGCAGATTATGTTATAAAATCAATAATTCTATTATAGATTGGGTTTTCATCAACTGATAGTATGATGGCTTTGAAGTTGGTAGAAGCCGGAATTCCTAAAGAACGTTTGGGTCTTATGGCGATACCTTTAATTCCTGTTCAGTTAGCTATGCCTCTAGTCATTGCTAAATACACTACTGGTATGTCAAACTATTTATTTTTTATTAATCTTTTATTAATTTTGGTAGAATGATTAGATTAGATTTCATTTGTTGATTACCTAGTAAGCATTATTTAATAAAAAACACTTAAGATAATATCTGATAAATATTTAATCACATATACATTTTTTGAATCCAATCAATCCTACTACTAGTTTTTCGTTTTCTGTTTTCCGTTCGATAACTATCCAGTTTTCTTGGTTTTAATGTAGTGCTACACATATGACATTTGATTGATTTGTATCGATACCATTTATTGTAAATGTGGTGATTTTCAGATATGAAGAAAATGCTAGTTCGTAAACTCACAATACTTAGATCTATTTTGGGATGAATACTATACACGATAACAGGAGGAAATTCATTTCCATCCAAACGAAAAACTAATTTAAAGTGATTCTTGTCAAATATTTGTGCATGTATGTAATTCACCTAAAAAAACATAGGGATATTTTTTTAAACCTGCACATTAATAAACTTAATCTAAATTAGAAACAATATATAGGGTGTCCGAATTAAAAATTAAGTATATTTTGTTGGTAATACTATGCATACATGGAAATAATTATTTTAAAATGTACAATACTAAAATAACAGAGATATAAAATTTTTACACAGTAATGCTGAACCCTGTATTTGTACAAGTGAAATTTCTTTTGAGACCGGTTTTAAGTAGCAGAATGGAATATATATTTTTCATCAAATAGTTAGGTTTATGTAGAAATGTAGAAGAAACAATGAAAATGGGTGTGTGAATAAAATACAAACCTGCTTTAGCACCACAATAGGGTGTTTGTGTTTTAATTCAAGCAAATGATTCTTGGCCTCTTTAAACATTCGCCTATTTCTACATGCTATTAAAAATTTTTTTATCGTAATCACTGCTTTCTTGCCACAATCTTGATCAATATTATTGGTGTATTTATTACATATCAAAGTAATTCTATTGGCCAGATCATTACATTCTGTCGTTATCCTACCGATCTGGTGATTATTTCTTTGAAAATTATACGGTTGTAAATAAATCTGATGATCTTCATTCAAAATTCTGAAAATGTCACTTTGAAATGAATTTGACATTTTCAATGCCATATAGGTAATTGACAACCAATGAAATTTTGTAGAATCTTGAAACTTTGTGAAACTTTGGGTGCACTGGTGATCGAATTATTAATTTTTTCACATCGTTTGTGATCAATTGATGTCTACACAATAAATTTGTGCCTATTTAAATAATGAATTTGACTATTAAAATTTTGACCATCTACCCCTTCCCACAATAGTTTGTAGTCTACTATGGTTACAAACAAATCAGTATAGAACCAGTTGCAGTTGTGTTCGTCGCCGACCTTCTCAAGGTCATAGATCTTAACAAGCCCTTTTAATCCTCGCTTATCGACCCTTAGTATCGTTGGGATTTGTACGACATGTAGTAGGTATACAAGGGATGTATCTGAGTACGTGGCATCCATTGATTAATTGTTCTAGCTCCTTGAAAATTCTAACATTTTGAATATCCCCTGTAGCGTCGATTAGCAAGTTTTTCACATTAAGGGCCAACTGCATCGATGCTACTTAAGCATTTAAGAAAGACTTAGGAAATATGTGTGAATGCACAAGTAAGTCGTAAGTCGTTCTTAACGTGAGTCGAAGTGTAGGTTCTACCTAAATCCTACTTATGTGAAAGTGAGGTTATGTCTTGGCACTTGGCAGACCAAATTATCAAAGTATAGAGATGTTAGTTTATAAAATCAAACAAAATGAGTTTAATATGGATATAGGGCTTTTTGATGTCCTTTACGAAGTGAATTTAATTGAATTTGGTGTTCCCAGGAATATAATTCCTAGGCAAGATTTCAACAACACCTTATCCGAAATAAGGGACGCGGCGGGCACGCACATCCTTTGTACTTTTATCCATGAACACTGGGAGACGCAGCTCTTTATTTACTTCATTATATTGTTTATATTTTCAGTAGTAATATCCCTAGGGTCTTGATAATACCGAGATAATTTTGTCATAGAGAATGCTGAAAGCGTGTTGCTTGATAATATTATTTTGAGCAGCACGCTTGAAGGATTCTCTACGACAAAATTTTGAGTATTTATCAAGACCCGAGGAGTATTCGATAAGATAATTTTTGGAACTTTAGTTCTTTACATAACCTGGCATGTTTGAGCGACCAGGGGGTCTATTCTCAAACAGTGACATTTTTTGTCGCATGCGAGATTTTACTTTTTTGTATACAACCTTGATTGACAAAAGTATAATCTCGCATGCGACTAAAAATGTCACTATTTGAGAATAGACCCTCAGGGGTCGCGACGCAAAAGATCTGACCGTTACGCGTTACGTTGCGCTACGTTATGTTACATTGCTTCGTTATGTGCCTTGCTTTTGCGTGCTTGTGCCTCCTTAGTCTCTCTCTCGTTTACGAAGCAGCGATTCATAATAATAAATATGCTGCTGCCCGGATTCGAACCCGGGTCGCCCGCATGCAATGCGAGCATTCTAACCACTGAACCACCGATGCTATATTGAAATTCTATTCTAAAGCTGGTATTCGCAGTGCTAGTGATCTAATTGAATTTGTTCGGATACATTTTTACTATTATTTCCATAATTTTTTTTGCGCGATTAAGGGGTCTAGCTACTTTTCGAAATACAGGGTGTTGAAATTTTGAAAACTTTAATGTTTTAATTCGATAACTTTAAAATGGATGGATAAATTGATTTGACATTTGGTAGGTAGTTTTTAAATGTAAAAGAGCATATTTTGAAAGAAATTGTAGTTTGTGCAACTAGTGTGGATATGATGGCCATATCGCACGAGGACGAAGATGGAGCACGACGCCGTAGGCGGAGTGCTCAATCGTTCAAGTGAGATATGGACAATCCACACGAGTCGAGCAGCATATTTTTTCTACGACCCACTTAGGAAAAAATCTAGAAAATAAAAATTTTTCCATAAACTGTAATATAACTTCAAATTAAAAATTTAATAATTCAATTTTATGTTTCCACTAATTTTGTGGTAAACGAATGTCCAATGTGTATAATGCTACGGTTTCCTTTTTTAAATATACGATGCTGTTATAAGTAGATGTTGCCAGTCGGACTCCCTCATGGAGGGTACCGTACCATTATCTATAATAATGAATATTCTGCTAAATATTTCAAACGTCTACCTGTTGTAGTTATTAATATCAAGCAGATTGATTATTAAAAAATAAAATTAACAATAAAAAAAAATTCCTCGCGGGGAATCGAACCCGGGTCTACCGCGTGAGAGTCTGATGTGCTTACTACTCAACCACCAAAGAATATACAAATTGTTTATCTATAACGTCAGATGTATTACATAACTTTTGCTTAAAAGGAACTGAAGTTCCTACCGTGTATCCCGCGACACGTTCTATCTTTTTTACTTAGTGGATATCAATAATTTGATTGCCAATCTGATGTTTAATAATTTTCAATACAAACTTTATTAGTTTTAATAAAATATAATTCATTTTTATTTAAAACTACAGTTGTGAAAAGTATAATTGGTAAATTAATTGAATCGTTAGCAAATCTTCGCGACATTTTTAATCCAGTTGTCAGTTTGACGTTTAATTAATTTTTAATAAAAAATAAACACCAAACTGAAAACACCACATGTAGGGTATTATCGCTGTAATACAGCGGTGATTGGATGAAATTTGACACATGACTTGAAATTAAGTAATTTGATTGGCTACTATATTCAGTAAAAAATTATCAAAGGTAATACCACGAGTGCTTCAAATTTTATCGATAATTTTTTCTTTTCCACGAAAACTTGTTTACTTGGCAAAAATATGAAAACAAACCGATTGATAAAATCACGAGTCCGTTAGGACGAGGGATTTTATCTAAATTCGGTTTGGTTGAATGTTTTTGCCTTAAATAAACAAGTTTAAGTGATGAAAATAAAAAATTATGTGATAAAATTTGAAGAGCGAGTTGTATTTGGGAAGATTATTTTTTTCAACAATTTAAAATTTTGTAATACCTGAATGTTCAATATTCTCTTGGGTGATGGCACTCAATTGGTTTGTGTTCATTTTTCAATAAACTTCGAAGCACTTTTAGTTGTCAATAATGACAAATTTAAAGTAAAATTTTGACGTTTCGATGTAAACAAGGTTTTATCGATGAGGAAGCATAATTATCAGTATAATACCCAATGATTGGCTAGAATAATGTATTGCTATTGGTTAAAACCACCAAAATGTCAGATTTTGACAAGTGAAAAAAATAATCTCTATAATTGTCATTCTCATTATCGCTAAGTTGGAGAACATCGCACTAGCACAGAGTACATATTTAGGTACTCTGTGGCACTAGTATGAAATTCACTTATTTTTGTGTCCGAGAGCGTCTGCTTGTTGTGTACTCTCCCCCACAGTCCGAGAAATCCTTAGAGCGATGCTTAAATTACACCAGTCCCGAGTCGGTTAGAAATCGCACCTGTCAGTTTGGTTTGAATATTTTGTGGTTAGAAATTAGATTGTTATGTATGACTATGAATGTTTATTATATTTTTGATTTAAAAATAAATTAATTTCCTTCTCCTATTCAAATTTAAAATATTATTAACTTTATTTGTGGTAGATTGGCGTGCCTAAAGGGTTTTTAAAATTTTTCTGCTTAAAACTCTAGGCGCCAGATTCATTAATGTTAGACCCAGGCTAGTTATAAATATTCTAAAATTCATCTGAAACTCCTTAAAAGTACTTATAGCTGGGAATAACTCCTCCAAAGTAATCTTTACACCTTGGATGTGTTCTTTTCCGCGGCAGCAACTTTGACTCAATTTTGACTTTGACAACTTTGACTCAAGCAACTGTTTTCCCAATGTAAGCGCAATAAATGCGACACGTTTTTTATCCATATTATCTACTCTACATTTAAAATAGAAAAACTTAAAAGTTGAACAATAATATTCAAAAAAGTATGGTCATAGTTAATAACCACAAGAAGGTAAGGTTTGAGAACTCATTCGATGGAGCGTCGCACTACGATCGCCCTTTATAGTTGAAATAATACCCTTCTTGGTGTGCGTCATCGATTGTTAATGTCTTTCTAACACATTACGTAGAAAGAAATGGAAGAAAAGGCAGGTCTGTGATTAATCCTAATCAAAATATCACAATAATGAACCGTTTAAACGTATTACAAACGTTAACCCTAATCTTTGACTTACAAAAATTTGATTGGTTGATGTTTAGATTACGCTCAAGCTCAACCTATCAATCGAGAGTTTAAAATACTATGAAGGCGTTACTTTCGTAGCGGCAATAAGTCTTACGTCTTTTTCTACTGTCACACTGACAGTTCTTGACAGGTCTGTACTTTGTTGTTTACGGTCAATTATTATTTATGAAAAGTGAATATTAATCTTATTGATTTATTTATTTAAATAATACAAAATATATGCATGAATACACGGAAAAACATCTGTATTTTGAAAGTTCTCAAGTATTTTCAGTTAGAAAAAGGAGCTGGTAATTATTAATTTCATAGCCTTTTCGAATTTGGCTGAATACGATCCTGATGATTTTATTTATCAAATTTAAGGTTAGCTTTATGTCAAAATAGCAAATAAAATAAACGACATACCGAAAACCCGGATATACGTCACAATCGATGACGCACACCAAAAAGGGTATTATTTTAACTATACCACCACCAATCAACTGCAAAATTTCAATCAGTGTGATGTTCTCGAACTCACCCCTGGTGTATTCATTGCCAAAATCAAAATCCCTGTCCACATCCTTTCTTTAGTCGACTTAGCTAAATAAGACACGGTGCATTTGAATTACACCAAGTTTTACTTAATGAATAAAGTTTCGCTTATGAAAGTATTACTTAAGAGAAGAAACGGTGCAGTTGGTCCTAAATTCGATGGTGAAAACGGCTTCCATTTGACACATGCTAGGGGCTACCAGATCGACACAAAACTTTGCAACGGTTGAGTTATTTGTTATGGCGCGAATCGAGCAATCTGCCTTACTTTAATAAATTTATATTTTGCTTATTGTTTATTCCATCTTATTTAATGTTTCAGGACCTAAACCACTCAACATTTTTCTCAAAGCTATTCCTTATAGGTTAGCATTTGGTATTGTAGCTGCTATACTGGTATATATAACACCAATTCTAGTGCCTGATGCTTCAAATGGCTTACCATTCCTGTATGTTGTTCTTCTGATAAGTTGCTACGCACTTCATCAGGTAAAAAAAATAATAAAACTAGTTCAGATTTACCTATTGCGACAAGAAGCGCTTATTTAGGATGTTAAGCTGTGGTTGATAATAAAAATAAATTATAATTTCCAACTGTAGGACCCTATATCTCGATAATAAACGGCTTGAAAACGCTATTTTTTGTACATCCATCTATATTTTTTAAATGATAATTCCACATACATTGAGACAACATATTTCCTTGTAAAAGTTTGTTTTTTAACACTCAACTACTATTGTATATCTATAATCACATAACTACTATCGTGGAGTCATAGAAGACCCAAATTTTAATAAGCTTTAAAAATTACATGAAAATATTTTTTCTTGTTTTTCTGTATTTTTGGTCAATGAATGTGTACATAAAAAACAGATATTTTGTGAACTTAAATTTTATTTCAGGAAAATTAAGATGCTAAAATAAAAACTACAGAACTTTCAAATATTTTATGATCAAAAACAAAACGTTAGTTGAGCAAAATAAATATTTAAAAAAATGAAACTAAAGGTTTATTCTTTGGAAAGTAGTTGATTATAGGAACATCTTAACCTATTACAAAAGAAAATCATAATAATACAGCATATAAGAAAAATAACAGTTATGGTATTTGCCTAATATGAGAATATTGTAACAATAATAATTTGAACGTATTATAAATGTTATCTTGGCAGATGAACTAGCAAAGAGGGGGACTGAAATACCTTTCTGGGGGCCTGAACCCTTTTGCGGAATCAGCCCCAATGTAATATTGGAAGAAATAAGTAAAGCCGAGAAAAAGAGAAGATCTGACCATTGGAAAGATCTAGTAGGGCTTATACAATCAAAGACTCTTCTGGGTGACTACAACCTGTTGAGATCAAAAGAATGCATAAGTCAAAGTAAAACTGCGCTAAGAGTTTTAACAGGGATCCTAACGGGATATTGTCGCCTGAATGGGCACCTGAAAAAGCTCAAAATAGTGGAGGAAGAAGAATGCAGATTTTGTGGAATGGAAGAAGAAACCTCCATCCACATACTTTCCAACTGCACAGCACTTCAGAATCCTAGAGCATAGCACCTAGGAGATTACTGGATAGAAGAGGAACATTTGCCTAAGTTGAAGCCTGCAGACATCCTAAAATTCCTCCGGGAATTAGGACTAAAGGAACTACTAGTTTCTGAGACTCTCCTCAGAAACTGAGAAGTAAGGGGGCACAATAGATCTTTTAGGTCTCAGTGAATGTCACCCCAAAAAAACACACATACATACATACATAAGTGTTATCTATTCTTGGCACATAGTACACGTAACTTTCTGAAGTAGATGTGTTTTGCAGATGGTTCTATGAGATTTTGAGTTTGTTGTCATTACCTCTGGGACTTCTGGGACATAAGTAGCATCTTTGTATTACAACTTTCTGGATCTGTGTCGTGATCCGAGTGTTCACTCTCATTATCGGTATCACTATTATTATAGTCACTATCCGTGTCAATATTCTTGGTTGGCTCATCCACAGATTCCAGAAAGTCAAAAACTTTGTCAGTTGTTACCCTACTTCTGCCAATTCTTACGAAGTCATCAGCCATTCTGATATTGTAAATAAAATTATAATAACGCAACTACTATCGTGGAGTCAACTTAGACCCAAAATCAACACCATGTGTGAACTATCAGACCTACTAAACTATGTACTCAAGTGGGAGAATACATGGAATACAAAGGTCGTGTGCTAAACGTCCTACCAGGGGCAAACCAAAATTCAAGTGATTGGGTCAAATTTGACCCCACGATGGTAGTTAAGGGTTAAGATTGTTATTGCTATTAATGTAAATATTATTGTTTTAGGTATGCGTCTACTGTATGTTTGTAGCATTAATGGCATTTTTCGCCAAAGTTAGCGACTCTTCAGTAGGTGGAACTTACATGACTCTACTAAATACAGTAACGAACCTAGGAGGTAATTGGCCAACTATTCTAGCGCTCTATTTCGTCGACCCTCTAACTTGGAAACAATGTGAAGGAGGAACCGAAAGTATTGATAACGCTTGTAGAACTGCCGTAGAAAAAGATGTAAGTATACGAATCATTTGGAATCGAAAAAAATAGCTAAGAGTGGCATATAATGTAATAATTACTATCTATGCAGGGTGAGTCACCGTTGACGCGTATTCAATTGTAGCTAACTGGTAAAAAGTTTAACATTCTGTCCAGGGGTTTTGAAAAGAAATTATGCAGAAGAGTCTAATTCCGGTTTTTTTATTACAAATTAATGCATCATCCAATGTATCTACAGGGTGTTTCATTGGAAAAGGGCCTAACTTTAACTGTAGATGGGGATCACTTTGGTGCTCCCAAAAACCTATATTTAATGTGTCTTCTGCACTTTATAACCGAGATACAAGGTGTTTTATGAATGTATCCTATTTCTTTCGAACCTCATAACTTCCGAGTTACCCTGTAGATTATTTTGAAATTTGGTACACGTAATAACCATTACCTAGAAACTCCATCAAAAGTATAAAGATTATGCAGGTCCGGCTTGACAAAAAATTCCAAAACACGTTTTTCCTAAAAACAACACCCTGTATATAGATTTTTTTTAAATTGCTCTCTATAATTGGAAAGAGTATAAAAAATAGAATCTACTTATTTCCTTTTTATTTTTCCGCAGAAAATTTTACTACCAAAAATTTACAGTCAAAGTTATAATTTATGCACGTTTTTGGGGTTAACAATGGTATCCTAGATAGTCCAGTAACTGAAGACCTGAAAATAGGCAAACCTATCAATATATTTGTCCAATAATTTTTTTTTGGTTGATTTGTAGGTCTTGGCAGGAACTTCAAAGGTAGAAAAAGTTCTCCAAGATTGCCCCTTGGCTAAGAGCCCAAAATGGCCCCTAAAGTCCCAAAAACCGGTTTTCCGCCAATATCTCCCGAAATACGCCAATAAGACAATTTTTGTTCAAATAAAAAATAAAGGTCGTTAAATTATCTACAAAAATGGTCTTCATCATTTTTTCCGCAACACGAATATTTTTTGCGAAAATGACCTTTGAAAAAACCAAAATTTTTACACTGGTGGAGGGAGCATAAAAGACTTAAAAGAGGCGTACAAGAGAATAATAAACATAAAAGAACGGCGCTCAAATATGGGGAACAAGTTATATGGATGGGAAGGTCAAAATATAAGCTTTAATTCAGTGTGGGTATTAATTCTCAAAAAATTAACAGCGGAGAACAAAAAGCATTTTAAAAAAAAGGCCGGTTTTCACCCGCGTTACCAATTTTCCCGGTCCCTGGAAAATGAGTGCATTGTATATATATATATTACAGTTCTACAGGCCTTAGAGGCCCATGACTTATTAATTACATAGGTATACCAAATGTATACATTTTTTAAATTAGGTTTCTTCATCTTCCTCTATTTTTCTTACTAGGGCTTTCCACCTTTTCCTATCTTCCGCAACTCTTCTCCAATCTTCTATCCCCTTTTCCTTTATGTCCTCTACTACCGTCTCCACCCATTTCTTCCTCGGTCTGCCTCTTCGTTTTTTACCTCCTTCTCCTTCAAGGATCGCTTTACTAGTGTGTCTACCTTTAGGCATTCTGCATATATGTCCCAACCACCTGGCTCTTTGTGCCTTTATATAATGAATTATATCAGGGTATCCATACGATACCTTTATTTCTTTATTCGTTAGCCTCCTCCATGTCCCATCTTCCAATCTTTTACCTCCTAGTATCTTCCTCAGTACTTTTCTTTCCCATATTTCAATCTTTGTGAGCATTGTATTCCGAATAAAAATATTGGTTCAGAGAGTAGACATAGTAAGCTTTCAAATGGTGTGCATTTAATAACAAAATAATTGAACATTAGTTCTTTATTTTCGCTTGTTTACAAGATTTGTGAGAACTCCGAAAACGACTGAAAAATGCAAATAAATAAATAAACTTTTTATTGAAACGCCACAAAGATACTGAAAAAATATTTCTAGGAACATTCAGGACCTCCCCAGACCCCCTTTGAGAAAACAAGGGATAATAAACCATTTGAAATAAATAAAATGTCAATGATTTAATGGAAGAGGCCAAAATATTGGGGAAAAATAACATTGGCCACTTTTTGCAATGTCCTCGACGGGCGAGAATGGGGTTTAAGGTACACATATTGATACCTACGGATATTCCCATTACAACGAACTTTAAATCATCGAAAAATATTAATTTTTGACCGAGTTATGGAAGAATTTGTCCGCCGGTTTACAAGTTAAGTTTATAGACGGTAGCATTTCTAGAGGTAGTGCAGCCGCGTAAGCGAGGAGACGTTTGGATGCGATTATCTCGAAAACTATTGAATTCTCGAGAAAAATGATGAAAACCATTTTTGTAGATAATTTAACGACCTTCACTTTTTACTTGAACAAAAATTGTCCAAATTGCATATTTCGGGAGATATTGGCGGAAAATCGTTTTTTTTTTGGGACTTTAGGGGCCATTTTGGGCCCTTAGCCAAGGAGCAATCTTTGAGAACTTTTTCTCCCTTTGAAGTACCTGTCAAGACCTACAAATCAAGCCAAAAAAATTTATTGGACAAATATATTGATAGGTTTGCCCCTTCAGTTAAGAGGTTAAGAGGATTTTTTTATTTTTTAGCTTGAAATTGAATATATTTAATGCATCTAGAGAAGCATCCTAGAAATTCAATTGAGTGTGTATGCTTACGAGTATAGACTACCAAAAAAATGTGATTACAGGGCCGTACTTGGGATACACTCATTCAATAAGTTCCGAATATTCCGAACACCCTGTATAAGGATAGATATGTATTTGGAAACTATACATTTAAAATAACACGAGTGAAATACGAGAAATTATACTTCAAAAAATGGAGATATGTTTATTAATCTTATCAATTGACATGAAAATAAGAAATTGTAACAACATTGTCCAAATGAAGCAAGACTAATCTACAGAAATTGCTCAAAATGACCGTCATTCTTGTCTATGCACTTTCTTGCCCTTTTTGTAATATTGCGAACGGACCTTCTGATCACATCTGGATTATTTCTGATTTCTCCGCAGGCATTCTCTATTCTTCGAAAAAGTTCTTATCTGCCATTGATCTCGGTAGCATATACTTTTGATTTTAGATATTTTAGACAGTGCATAGAGCAGAATGGAGGTCATTTTGAGACTTTCTAGGTTAGACTTGCTTCGTTTAGACATTGCTGTTAGAATTTCTTGTTTTTTTTTCATGCCAATTAATAAAATTAATAAAAATCTCTCCGTTTTACGAAGTATTAGTTCATTTCTCGTATTTTATTCTTGTTATTCTAAATGTAGAAGTGCATAGTTTCCAAATACCTATCCTTCTACAGGGTGTTCGGAATATTCGGAATTTATTGAATGAGTATATCCCAAGTACGGCCCTGTAATCACATTTTTTAGTGGTCTGTACTCGTAAACATACACAATCAATTGAATTTCTAAGAAGCTTAACTATATGCATTAAATAGATTTAATTTCAAGCTAAAAAATAAAAATAAACATCTCCGATACCATTGTTAACTTCCAAAACGTGCATAAATTATTACTTTGACGGTAAATTTTTGGTAGTAAAATTTTCTGTGGAAAAATAAAAAGGAAATAAGGAGATTCAATTTTTTCGTTATGACTGAACTGAACTACGTGACCGCCGTATTGACAATTATCCATTATAATGGAGGACTTGGCCTGTGGAATGGCGGAGTGTTGCCAAGAATATTTTATTACCAAGATTAACAATTTTAATTTTTGTTAGGTGTCCGTCTCTGGAGGGGGTTTAACTCCCCGCTGTGCGATTGCTTCTGTCAATAGTGGAGTTCAGTCTAAGGTCAGCATGGCCAACAAAAAGTGTTTTTTCTGACAAGAATGACAGTTAAGGTTCACCATTCAAAACATAAGATTTTTGCATGTTTTTTATCATTTCGACCATCTATATTGCTTTATTAAAATAATGAATATCTTGAAATTTAAAATGACTTTTTTGCTGAATACTCAATATATCGGTGGCCAATAATTCTAGAAACTCTTGGCATGTCACCATTTCATTTATGTTATCTGTCACTGTCACTAGTTATGTCAGATGTCAGTGGAAAAAGTAATTAGAAGAATAGTGATACAACTAACTAGAAATGCTACAAAAATCTAATCGAAAATTGACATACACAAATACACAATTAAACGAATATCAACAAAAATAAATATAACTGACATTTTACATAGCTAGTGACAGAATAACATGGTGACTTGCCAATAGTTCCTAGAATTATTGGCCACCAATATGTTGAGTATTCAGCTAAAAAGTCATTTTAAATTTCAAGATATAAGCTTCGGTGGTGTATTCATTATTTTAATAAAGCAATATAGATGTTCGCAATGATAAAAAACATGCAAAAATCTTATGTTTTGAATAATAGACCATAACTGTCATTCTTGTCAGAAAAAACCACTTTTGTTAATCACACTGACCTTAGACTGAACTCCTTTATTCAGGGGCCGTGCTGTAAATGATTGAAATATTTAAAGATACACCTAAAACCTTCTTTGTTAAAAAAACTATCTTGAATTCTATTTTTTTTTCAGCTTTGCCAAAGTAAGGGAGGCAAATGCATCACTGTTCTAGATGGTTTTTATATAGAAACCATTATCTGTATTGCAATAGGATGTTTATGGTACTGGCAAGCTGCAAAGAAAGTTCAACTAATACAAAATTTTGGAGAAAGTGCGTGGAAAATTAGGAATAAAAAAACAGTAAAACAATAGGTGCGTTTTGAAAAATTTCTAGAAAATTGTAATAAATAATTTTAATTTATAAATTTGACGGGCCACGAATCAGGGTATTGGTCGGCTTATATAATATTGGTCTGTAAGTGGTTTTGGGAGTTTGGGTATTTATTTCATTTTAAAAGTAGTTTTAAAACTACTTTTTTATGTATTATTTATGGTTTATAAAATTTACATAATTAAAGCTCTATGTACAAACTACTTATTAAAATTTTATTACACCGAGTGTAAATAAGTCATGAGACTTTTATAATTTTGTGGTGGTATTTTTTTTATTTGAGTATGAAAAAGAACAAGTTAAATGGAGCACGCTGTATATTTTTACATACTTCGATTCTAAAACCTGAAATATATATTTTCCCTGTGGTATATTGAATATTGTTTTTGTTATTTTCCTGTTATTAAATCACTATAACTATTTTTTTTATCTTCTTTAATTTTCGAAATAGCCTCCACATTTCGGGGCAAAACTTCACTGGTAATAGATTTTTTTTCTAAATTAAATGGTTACTAGAACAGGTCATAGAATCTAAAGTCAATAGAAATGTACATATTCCATTATAAACTAGCCAGTTTTCATGTTAGTTTAGAAAATCCATGATATAGTGCGACTTTCCAAAGTTTCGTAGATCTTCAGAAAACTTTTTATCTGCTTCTATTCAAATTTTTTATAAACTAATGGACTTAGGATTAAAGAAGCAGTCGTATAATATTTATATATCAATAGACTCCGGTTATCAAGAATGACCATCCATAGAGAGTCAGTTTTAGGACTTCAGTAATTTTCATTCAAATCTCATACATTTTTTTAATTGTGATATTCAATATTCACTGTGGGCCGAAATTAAGGAGTACATTTTTTAATTGAAAATTTTTTGTTTGTTTGTTTGGCGATTTATTTTCTTTTTGTAGGGCTAATAACCTAACATGTCCTCAACATGACTGTAATTTTGGAAGCAAAAATAAAGTACAGGGTCGGACTTATAAAAAAAAATTATATAACAGTTCATTTGAGCGTTGCAAGTGAAAACTGTCTTAGCTAAAATTATACTAAAATGCTTTATCGCCCAAAAAACAAAAAAAATATTTTCAATTAAAAAATGTACTCCTTTATTTCGGCCCACAGTGTACATATATATTTTCTTTGTTATCAATTTGACAATAGAAATATGATTTTTCTGATAAAAAAACCGGAAATGTTCTAAATTCCCTTAAACATATTAAAATTTCTAAAATCTCGCAACAATCATAGGTACTAGTGAGAAGTAACAAGTAATTTGTTATCTCTAAACATTTTTTATGCATTTTATATATACCTTGGAAGTCGTACTATTTCGGATCCGTTATTATTTATTCAAATATTCAAACTACTTTTTTGTATATAGGTATTGTGGTCGTTTAAAATGAAATATATATTTTGTTAAATTTTTGAAAATATTTTTGTTATTGTTAATAGTTGTGATTAGCGTAGGTTATAATTTGATGTTTGAATAAATTATTTTGTAAAAATATTCATTTAATACCATTGGTCTGTGAAAAGTTTCCCTGGCCTTTATTACCAATGCATTCATCGCCAGAAAACTACATTTCACATTATTTAATATACTAGTGACATCTGTCAAAATGTTCTTTAATAAAATGAATAATAACACCATGGAGACTCTCCGTGAATAACACCCTCCCTATTTATTAAAGTCTATATTTGTTGATAGAACTAATTTCTTAAATTAAATATAATAACCCAGCTATTAAGCTTGATGAAAAATGGACAATTGTATTCAATGTGAATAATAAAGAATAATTATTCTTCTCCTACGCCTCCAGAATATCAGCAAATAGACATAATCCTGCATACAATTCTCTTTTTTCGAATCCACCAACCATCTACGCAAATAAAAAATATCTCCCACTCCACAAAAAGCTTGATGATACCGGCTTTGACCTCCCAACAATTTCGCAAAACACTCCCTATCACTTATAATAACCCACCATGGGTCATTAATATCCCCTCTATAAACACTTCCTTACAAATATTCCCTAAAGACTGTACCAACCCTGTAACGATCCAATCCCATTTCTTAAGAATACTGACAACATCACATAATGGACACAGATGCATCCAAATCCACAAGAGGCGTGGGAGCAGCAGTTATTTCCGGTGACTTAAAATATAACCTACGGCTACCAGATATCAGCAGCATATTCACTGGAGAACTTTCAGCTATATTACATTCCTTAAAATTGCCTGTGCACAACAATAAAAACATTTTGGTTATTACCGATTCTCTAAGTGCCGTGCAAAGTTTAAAATCCGTCTACTCAAACCACGAAGTCATTCTAAGAATCAAGAACCAACTTTTCAAACTCCAGTCCGATAATAGGAATATATCCTTCTTATGGGTACCACCACACACCGGTATAAAGGGTAACGAAGACGCCGATATCTCAGCTCAAGAATCAGTCAGCAACAGTCATACCCCAAAATTGGAGCTGATACCACACCAAGACCACAAAGCAACTGTCAGGAGCTTTGTTGTAGATAAGTGGCAACATAAATGGAACCTTCAGAACCATAACAAAATGCATGAAGTATTGACAAATGTGAGAGAAACCCCCTCCCTACCGACTACAAGAGCTGAACAAATTAAAGCTACCCGATTAAGGATTGGACACACAGCCTTAACGCACAAATTCATACTAAATAAAAAAGACCCACCTCAATGTCCCCAATGTAATGAAAATATGTCCATTAAACATATTATCTTAGAATGTCCCCAATTTGCAATCCAACGAAGACAGCATAAGATCCCCAACTCCTTAAAGTTAGCTCTCGGAGACCAAATCAAAGATTCCTTGAAATTCTTCAAAGCCATCAACATGTACAATTTATAATCATAATGTAACTGATATGTACTGAACTGCCAATAACCCTAGTGGTTGACGCAGTATGTTAAATAAAAAAGTAAATAAATAAAAAAAGAATAATTAATATGATAATTCGTCCCCATTTTCATCTCCCAACAGAATTACAACCACAGTATAGGAACGATGATTTTATGTAAGAAACACAAAATATTTATTTTTCTCGAAAACGGTTCATGATATCGATTTGAAAGGAGTGAACATATATTATGGAAATTATCTTGAATTTTCCAAATTCGGTGTCGGATATATAAAAACTTAAAATAAACATTTTTTAATAAAAATACCTGTTGGTATCCCCGACTGAAACGCTTGTGATGGATCTGAAAAAAATGTATTTACAGCGAACGACCGGTTTGTAACTGTTTATTGATTATACCAAGTTTGAATATTATAAGTAAAGGTAATTTTGAGTAATTTGAAGAAAACTCATATGAGAACGTCTTCTTCAAATGGCAGTAGCTGCCTTAGGAAGCATTTCCGGATTAGTGTAATTTGATCTAAATCGACTTAAAATCACCTCTAGAACAGTAGTTTCTGTTTGGCAGGAGAGTTTCTGGACGCCCTGTAGTATATAAGTAATTAAAAATTATGATCATCCTTACCATTAGTCACTTGTTGCAAAAATTTCTCTCGAACACACAAATAAATGTTGAAAAAAACTTATTCCGGCACAAGAACACACGAATTAATTTGAAAATTACGGCGTTTAATCAAAAATATACACGAATGTTCTTGCACATCACTTGACATGCAAACCACACTACGATGAATAAGCTGTACAACGGATTGATAGAACAAACAATTTTTTGTTGGCTTTTTTATACCTCCTTTCGAGTCAGGTTTGTTTTGTAACAAAATTCGAGTTTTTCCCTTGAAGGGAAGGGACGGCGTAACTATAACCTTTAAAATTGAACCTATGAAAAGCGTTTATAATTTGAGAGAATTTCAGTTTAATATTCATATTTTTGTGGGATTCACATGAATTTTTTTATTGAAAATACAATGTTCATAGTTTTGTGAGATGAAGTTTTTTCTACTCTACAACTGCTATGAAAAGTGACATAGTTCTAATACCTTACTTAATTTCAAAACCAAATATTGCTCATACTGTGAGCCCACGCCACATACATTTATATTGAGAATCAACTAAAATTGACAAAAACTTAGAAGGTAGGTACTGTCATTAGAAATTTTTAAATTCTAAAAGGTAGTATCAATCCTGCTTTGATAAAAGTCCCAATTTCCATTGAATATTAGTTTGTCATGTATTTATTTATAATAAAAATAATATGGATACTGGCAGTCATGACGATTTTAATATTACACCCCCAGAGATATTGGAAAAAGCTGCAAAAGTAACTTCAGATTTGTTGCCGGAAATTTCAAGAAAAAAAGTATGAATCGACATACGAAAAATTGGTGGAGTACGTGGAGAAGAAATATAAAAATAAAATCTTTTCGGAAAGTGTACTTTATATTTATAACAGTTTAGAGATCGGATACTTTAGTGTTATTTTTGTTACTAACCAAAAAAATAATATTAAGTTATTTAATTTGTATTCTTTAAATTTGTAAAGTTGGAGAAAAAGTAAAGTGTGCAAGATGTGGGGAAATACTTTTCTCACTTCTTGAACAATATACTATTTAATGAGTTGAAGATGCGTTTTTTCTAAAATTTTATGACACATTGAACGATACAACCGTGAAATATTTTATCAACAAATATTCGTTGATTTTGAATACTGAAAAGACTCTCATCAACATAATAATAAGTAGTAAATAAAATACACCTCTATTAAAGAATATATATTATGTTGATAAAACAATTCTTTTCAATTAAAAATAAAAACCCAGCTATTAAGCTTGATGAAAAATGCAGCATAATAATTTGAATAATATAGAATCATGAACACTTACCCAATAATTCTACGAAGTCTTCATCTCCCAACAGAATTAGGAACACCTATAAAATATTCACTATTGTAAGTTGTCTACATTATATTTTATTTGTATGACAATGTTAACAAAAATTAGCAAAATGGGCTTTACAGGTCATAAAATGTATGATTCACATAGGTATCCTAATAGTATATATTTTAAAAAAGGTAACGAAAATTTATAATCATCCTTACCATTAGTCACTTTTGGCAAAAATGTCTCTCCAAACACACAATTCGACCGATTAAACTTATAATATAAATTTCGTTCAAAAAAATCACTTATTCCGACACGAACACACGAATTAATATTAAATTAGGGCATTAAAACAAAAATATACACGATTGGACTCGCACATCACTTGACGTACAAAGCACGCTAAGATGATTAAGCTGTATTCTACCTACAACGATTGATAAACAAGTAATTTTTTAAATCGCATATCGGGTCAGGTTTGTTTTGTAACAAATTTCCAGTGATTTCGATGATATTCTATAATAAGCAGAGACTGTGTTAAAAACGAATCTATAAAGAACGTTTATTTTTGCGATATGGATGAATTCAAATATCAATTAAAAGGCAGTCTTTTGAGAGTACTCATCCCCTAAAATTTCGGCTCAATATACCTATTTATAGTTTTGTGATTTTTACAAAATTTCTTGAAAGTATTTGAAGTTGAACAAATGAAAACTCTTCAGGCAAGGGTAGTGTGACATTTTTTCCAAGTAGATTGATGGTCTTACAAACTAAAGTTATTTTCAAATTTATGAACTTTTTACTGAAAAAATTTAATGGCTCCAATGACTTCTCTCCAAAAGTATGTTTTGCTCACTTTATTTTAGACTGCTTGTGTCAAGTAGTAGGTAAGCTTTTTATATTATACATACGCTTCAACTTATTCCAGCAAAATAAATTAGAATGAAAATAAAACATGCTGAGTGCCTACTGCCTACCTGAGAAGGATGGCGATGAAGTCATGCAGATCAAATGACTTGTTCTTGTCCCCAGTTTTAAGTATAAGGATATATGAATTGTAACACCACAAAACAACTCAAAAGCCTTTTTTACAATTCTTTTTAATATTATGAATACTTTTATTTTTCACGTTTAGCAGAAATAGTTTGTTATTATAATATACCTATTCATTTTTTCTAGAGACGGAAAAGATACAAATATCTTAGAGCTGCCCAGTACCTAGTTAAGATAAATTCTTACATAGCTTTCTCTGCAGACTGTCAAACTGTTTGATATTCAGTTTAATAAACACACCAAATTCAATCCAACATTAAAAGCATGAGTTAAGCACTGTAATAAAATACTCTAAGATAATTCAAACCACAGCTATTATTTATAATAATTTACATCGATATCATATCATGCCAGATTCAGTGATTATTATCCGAGTTATTATCCATCCAAATTATTTATAATAGAGGCCACACCTCTGTTTAAAACCAACCTTTTAAAAAATTACACATCGGAAAACAATTTATGAATGGATGTACTCATGAAGCAGTAAGACACATTGTTAAAAATTGAATTTAGAAAAAGTTTATTTGTACTTTATATTTACATAATATAGAATATTGAAACTCATGTTAAAGTGCTGGTTACTTTGAATAATTCGCATTAATATAATGGTAAAGGACTACCAGAAGGAAAAGAACAATACCAAGGGCATTAGAAAGTATTGCCAAATGGACGTCAGTGACCATTCTGAAAAAGAAAAAGGTTTGTTAAAACTATTTTCATTTATAAAGTAAAATTTTGTTCAAGCAAAACACAAATGAACATCAGTTTAAACTATGGATTATATATAAATAACTATTTGAACTTAATAAATTAAGTGAGTTTGCTACAAATTAATTTATTCATTCTATAAATTAATTTATTTTTGCTAATTTAAAATTAACAAAAAATTACAATTTATTCTACAATAAGAATGATCGCATACACAATATCGTCGTAATACTAACGAATATATTGTTAAAAAATAGAAATCATATTTTTTATTTTTAAATTTTCAAACTTACAACTGAAGTTTAAAGTCGCTATCGTGGTTGGTTAAGCTGTCTGTCAACTGTCGAATATGCGTCATTCATATTATTAGTTTGAAAGAGAAGGATATTTGTTAAACTATTATTTTTTATTTTATGGAAATAATTTATCAGAACTTTTAAACCCAAACTTGAATCGGTTCAATGTGAAATATTGGAAAACATTTTGTAAGGTAAGAACAACTAATTTTCATACATAATGTTGCTTTAGTTGGAAGTCCAGTTTTTTGTCTAGGTTTAGTCAAATTAACGGTCATTTTGAAAAACCAAAACGTTAAAAAAGTGCTCAAATTTGGTTATATTTTCATTTAAATTAAAGTAGCAGTGACTAAATGGCAATATAAATTAGTTAATTGAAGAAATTAAACTTGGATAGAGTTCGATCAATAGTTTTAATATTTACTATCAAATGAACAAAATACTTGAAATTACTACATCAACAGTAATAATTATCAGTTTATTAGAAAATCCAGAATGCAACTAATCAATTAAATGAGCATAACCACTTCATGTTTATACATGTTTTTGGAAAGTTGTTTACACTACAAAAGTTTACATATACAAAATGTACTTACTTTATGATAATTAATTAATATAATATTACTCTATAAATCTTGAACTTTTTATGTATTTATAATATTAACGTGGTTTTTCTACAATCATAAAATTTCTGACAACACGGCAAACAACAGCCGGTAAAAGTCATTTGTCACTGTCAACATGTCAACCAAGCAGAGTTAATTTGTCGTACACTTCTCAACTCTTTAACCAATAAAAATGCTCATCGTGTCAAAAATTGGTATAGATCTATGTAAATCAAACCTTTTATTTAATTATATTATTTAAACAGTTTTTCCTTGAACTCCGACATTGCCAATTCTGATTATAGGGACAGTTCTAAAATTAATTCCATTCATCAAAACCGACATTTATTATACTTACTTACCTTGAAATGAAGTAGTAGATTAGAAATGAGCGCTGGTTATCGGTTTCTGAATTTGATTTCAATGTGAAAACACGAATATATTTTCGAAAAGATGTCAATGATAACAGTTTACTACTATTATAACACCTTAGAAATTTGAAAATTACTTTTCAAAGTACAGACCGTCCACTAAGAAGCAACAACTACTCCACTGGCTACATGCCCCGAAGGATATTAAATTCCCGGTTAAACTGGGCAGGTATATCTGCAAGATATAACCAACCATTCTGGTTTGTAATTACTTATCAATATAGTTGTTGCTTCTTTGTGAATGGTCTGCTCATTAAAAAGTAATAAGGCTTTATAATAGTATTATCTTTTATATTTATTGATAACCCTTTACTAAAACTACAGAACACTAATTAATTGAATATTTTCTAAACTTCATAAAAAAAATTGATCGATCCATTAATTACGTGAATTGTTCAGGAGGGGAGGGAATCGAGCTGAATTTCACTTGTGGGAGAGGGGGGCTTGGAAAATTTCAGAAAACGATTTAAAATTGCGTCAAAGTTCAGTGAAATGAAAATTTAAAACACGTCTTAAATAAAATATGACACAAGATTAGTTATATTCCTTTGCGAGTCTTAAATAAAAGTTATTGATCAGATTTTTTTATTGTTTTCTTTATAAATCCAACGCCCGTACCCCCTTAACACAAATATTGAAAAATATCACGTTAGATTAGGGGAAAAGAAAAATCTTACACATCACCAAGGAGGAAGGGGGGGGTCAAAAAAATTCTCAAAAATCCCTCACGTAATTAATGGACGCCCCTTTTGCAATCAATTCCAAACAGTCATATACAAGTGAGTCTATTTTAAATTTTTTTCAATAGTTTTGACTTGTTTCACAGATTTTAGTACAATTTGTTTTGCAGATATGTATATCGCCTCAGTATCAACAACTATTAAATTTCACGAGTTCCCTAATGGCAACGTTATTCACAACTATCAACCCGGAAAGGTAGAAGGACCAATTAGAAGTTTATCCTGGAGTAGAGATGGCAATTGGTTAGTAGTTGTACCACATTCAGGTCAAACTGAAATTGTTGGAACCAAAGATCAACTAAAATTACTAAAAACAATTCATGAAGTTGATGAGCCAACAGCGGCTTGTTTCCAAAATACTACAAAGAAGAATGTTGGTATTGGAACCAAAAGTGGTTTAGTATTAATTTATGATATAAAGTCGAGGAATGTTAAAAAGAGGTTTCCCAGGGCATCTACACAAATTACTCACGTGGCTTTCACATCCAAAGATAGTCATTGTATTGCCGGTTGTAAAAACGGAGATGTTTTAGTTTATAACAATGTTACAAATAGTCCACCTGCCAATCTTCGGGTACCAAAATCCAATTCCGTCACGTGTCTCAAAACAAACCAAGTAAAAAGGAATTTGGTATTGGGAGGTAGTAATGAAGGAATTGTCGTCGTTTGGGATATCAATATTAATAGAAGTAAATTTTGTACAGAAGCACATAAAGCTCCTGTTAATTCTATAGCTATATCACCAGTGAACATCGATTTAATAGTCACGGCTGGTGCCGATAGACAGTTCTGTTTTTATGATATAGCAGACAACAAATGCATAGCCAACATAGCTGTAGAGAATAGTATTACTGCTGTAGATTTTTCTCCTGATGGAACTCATTTTGTAATGGGTTCCCAAAATGGTAGAGTATACGTGTATGACTCGAGAAACATTCAACAACCTATTCATTCATTTCTGGCTCACAATAGTGCAGTAAGGCATATAGCATTTCAAAACGTAAGTGAAAGTGACAATGGCAATTCAAGCGTTTGTAGCATGTCACAATCTAACGAGAATGTACCGGTATTACAAGAAGACAAAAGACGAAGAAAATCAGTTAGGACTAGTGACTTCTTTGGAATGCATGTCCATACTGTAGATGTAAGTTTGGATACAAAATCTGTTGCTTCCCTTGAAGGAGGAGATTCATTTATTGCAGCACTTGGACTAGATGAAAACAACACTGTGGAGTCTATAAATAATGATGAAGTGTTTATGAAAGATGCAAGTAATAGATTACCCAGTATCCATGATGTTGAGTTTCCTTCTTCTGTTTCCCTTCAGTTAAATAAACCGGAAACTGGAGATCTTAAAGTAAAACAGTTTTCATCAACTCCTAAATTTAATTTTCATAACAGGCCCGAATTATCACCAAGTCCAAATGTAATGTTAAAATCAACTACTAACGCAGCAGATACCGGTGAAATTAAGACTTTTGTCAAAGAATGTTTCAGTGAAGAATTTAAAACTGTAGTAGATGATCTGAAAAGCGATATTAAGTTTCAAGCTACCCACACCACTTACCAATTAAGAGCAATGTTATTGGACATGCACATGGCAATGGTTAAGGAATTTATTAAACTAGAAAATTTTGGTAATAAGATGAGAGACGAGCTACACCCCACATCTAATTATGAGAATAGCTTAATAGAAGAGAATGAAAGATTGAGGAAAAGGATAGACTTTTTAGAAGAGCAGGTGAGGGATCTAACCATTGGAAAACTGGAAAACGGAGAGTGAAACGTTTGGTTAATTGATAAATGAAATGGGTTTTAACAGATTTTTATAATTTTAGATGTTTTTGTGCTTTTTTAATAATAAATATGTTTTTAATAAACAAATTGTCATGGATTTAATTCAAAATACAAGGAATATGTGATAGTCCAGCCAAATAACACTTTTACAAAGAGAAAATTGTTAACAGGATGGGAACAGTTGGAAATGGTGTGCGTAGCAGGTGTGTTTCCAGATATTTTTGGGGGGTGAATAGGGGTGGAATTTTGTATTATTGTGATTTACGGCGAAAGTTGACGTCGGAGAGAAAAGTGTACAACAGAAAAGTGGTAGATTATAAAAAGGTTCACCACTTTTGTATTAATGATTTTTTCATATAATCTCAGGGAAAAATTCGAAAAACCGCTTTTATCGTTTTTTATTTTTCTCTTACACAATAAAAATTGTAGAGACTTCATTCATGTCGCAATTTTTTCGTCTTGAGTTAATAATAAAATAATACAGTCCCCATTTAGAAACATGTTCAAAAATTGGAAAAATCAAAAATTGAATTCTGCAACCATCTTTTTTTACTGAATGATAATAATTTGTTTGAATTTCTACAAAATTCTTAAAAACCAATTGCACTATTCAATTGTACGAAATAAAAAGATCTTTAGTGTTTTTATGTCATACTAGTTCATTATTGTGTTTTTATTGCTTAGTTACCAACTATCTAATGTCGTACTTTATGCCCGTGCGGCCATAAAGTTCATTTTATGGCCCGCGCGGGCATAAAGAGAAATAATTTTTTGTTCAACTTATTTAATAACCATGTCGTGAGCTTCTTTAGACTTTTTTGGCAACAAATTTACAGTTGCTTTCTTTGCTTTTTCAATAATTTCGTCAGGAATTCCAAAATCTTCGTTCATTTTGACTTCTAACTTTGACACATATAAAATTTATTGTGATATTATGACATTTACGTTTGTCAACATTCACCTATTAATTCAAACCGGATTTTTTAAAATACTGATTTGTATTGAGATTGGATTGCAATAACGAACTAGTATGGCATAAAAGTTTGTATGTACCGCAGGCATAAACAGATGCGTATACCCTCGGGCGACTTACAAACCCTCGGATTCCTAAGACGTCGCCCTCAGGGCATAAACATCTATTTTTACACTTGGTACATAAATAACTATTATTTGATGCAAAACTTTATTATATATTCCTTAACAATTAATAACAATTAGTAAATTGATGAATCAGCAATCGAGGTTTTTTTAAATACGTTTGTAGATTGATCATCTATTTCTGCAATGTTGGTTCTATTTGTAATTTTATTATCTTCTCCTTCTTCAATATCGCTCGGATAACCTGAGGATTCTTCTGATAATTAAGTGATTAAGCAAAGGACCGGCTGCTCCTTTTCAGCAGAATTATCTTCAGATTCATCGAAATCTTCTGAAACGCGGCATGAGAATTTTTGAATTATCGACAATAACTTCTTTCCAGCCCCACTTTGTTGGTGTCGTTTCTTTTCCAAGCTACGCTTGAAGCTGGAAGAAAACTCTATAAGAGTGTTGTGTAGCCGCACCATCAGTGGGTGGTAATTTGTCCAGTTTGAATGTTGACTTTGCAGTTGATTTCATATACAATTGAAATCTTAATTCATTCAGAGATAATTCTGGTTTGCCTTTGTATGATGTTATTAACTTGCAACCATTCCGTGCAATAATTGTTGGATCTGCGTCTCAGAGTATAGGTCTGAATCGCTTTCGACTTTTCGGAAGAGATATGATGTGATACAAAATTTCAAGATTATCGTCAGTTTTTGGGAGACGTCACTAAAATAGGATCATATTTATCGTGATCCCACACCTGCTCAGAAACGACAATTTGAGGCAGACCGACCTCCTCCTTGGATACGCTTTGACGGGATCAGCTGTTCTATATAGCTGAAAGAGAGACGGGGGACTGGAAAGGGGATGACAGCGGTTCCTATATCCAATCTTGTATACTAAACACGGGCAGCGAGAGATTCAATTAAAAAATCATTATTCCACTTGTATGTTCATAGTAGGTAATACAGTCAAAGCTCCTTATACGCGTTTTCACTATTCGCGGATAAAAAAAATGCGACCAAATTCCTATATTCGCGACTAAAAATTTCTTTATTCGCGGATCTAATAAGTACATACATAATAATAAAATTATTCCAATAGGTATCCAGCCCAATATCCTTGTCAAATGGACTAATAAAAAAGTAAAATAGATCTTATTACAACTGCCTAAAGTATATTATTAAATGATATCACTGAGGCCTTTGACAAAAGCCGCCTTCGCCGCGGTCAATGTTTTTAAGAATGTAAACAAACAGAATAAAAGCAACGTGACATTTAATTTGAAAAATCTTAGTGAAGGTTTAAGAATGGCAAATGAGCTTTGCGATTTCTTTATGAACATTGATTCGTCTATGGAACGAAGTCTTATTTTTAATAGGCAAATTGCTAATGCGACTGCGGCGTATCAGTCTGAATTGAAGGAGCTTTTGAAAACTGCTAAGCAAGAAAAAATTACAAAATTCTTCAAACCATTGCCTAAGCCTTAAGATAATTAATTAAAATGTTCAAAAACTTCAATTAAATAATTTTTTTATATATTTGTTTTTTTTTTATTTTGTCACCTAGGAACGTATTCCCTATAATCCCATATAAATTGCCATTCCGTATTCACGGTTTCTGTATTCGCGGCATATTTATGGAACGTATACCCCGCGAATAAATAGTACATTGTTTACCGGGTAGGAAAAGCTTAACATTCCTGGACGACTGTGAAGATTGCTAAGTCGAGGCGCAAGCCGAGACTTAGCAACACAGAGTCCAGGAATGTGGCTTTTCCTACGAGGTAAACATACTATTTTTCCGCAAATCGTTTAAAATTCGACAGATATTGATTGATTTAAAAAAAAACGCGATAATTTTATTCCCAAATAAATGGTGCTTTGAAATTCCTAATAAAATTACTTGGGTTACTATGGAAACGTATTGAGGTTGAATTGTCAAACTTGACGCTTATAAATTTAATTGCTGGTGTTCTCGAAAGTAAAATGATAAGTGATGATGAAATTTCCATTCCTGGGACTCCCACCAAGTTTCATAGAAATAATAGTAGTTTACCTAACTAGTGCGGAAAGTGATACTTTTCCGCACGCTATTGCAGATGGCCGAACGACGCTTTAGCGGAGTTAGGCCAGCAATCGCGTGCGGAAAAGTATCACTTTCCGCACTAGTTAGGTAAACTATTTTTTCTACTAGCATGCGGAAAGAACCCAAAAGTAATCATAAATCAACATTTCTCATTATATACATATCAACAAATTAATTATTATTATTTGACATTCATTTGATGAGGCTTATACCAGGGCCATCAAAAAATTATTGAAAAATAAGTTGTTTTTTTATTAAAAATTATAGCAGCATTATAATAAATTTATTAATTTTTCAGTCATTTGGTAAACTTGGATATACAAAATACATATTTTGAATATTCAAATGTCAGTATATTCCTCAAATGTCAATAAATTTACTTTCCGCACGTTAGTAGAAAAAATTATTATTGTGTAAATGAAAAATTATAAAAGCGGTTTTTCGCATTAATACAAAAGTTGTAGACCTTTTTATGAACTACCACGTCTCTCCGACGTCAACTTTCGCCGTAAATCGCAACAATACCAAATTCCACCCCTTTTTACCCCCCAAAAATATCTGGAAACACCCCTGCTCACGCATTTATTTTTTTACGTTCATTATACGCCTCTCCAATATTTACAACTGTTTCCATCCTGTTAACAATTTTGTTTTTTTTTTCGCTTCAAAGTAAGCTAATTCGACTAGTCTATGAGCAGGGGCGGATAATAAAACTATTATATGCACAAGAGATCCTAGCGAAGCTGATAGGTTAAGGCTGCTGGAGCTTTTTTTTTGCGCCTACCTAATAAACCAAAAATATCAAAATACAGGGTGTCTCATTATATTCTGACTGTTTTCAAGAGCTTATATCTTCGAAAGGGTTCTAGATAATAAGATGCGGTTTCCACAGTTAGGTTTAAAATTACCGTGAGTTTTGTTGTGACACATTTATATAAATGGCGTACTTCCGGTTTACCCGCTAGAAATGTGGCGTATTTTCAGAATACAGTAGATGTAATTTTTTAAATGGGACACCCTGTATATTTAGCAATTTATTGAAAGACGCATACTTTTACTTTATAACGGTACTTTAAAGTTTAAAATCGGTGCACATAAAGCGAAGTTAGATAACTTTATCTAGGATACTGTAATGATTTAGATATAAAGTTGGAACTTTATTAGCTAAAGTGAACTGTAAAAAAACAAATAGAAACATGTTTCAGGGCACTCTAAAACAAATGTTCGATGTGTCTTCCTTCTTGGTCTATACATTTGTGGAATCGAACCAAGTTTTCAAATGCTGCTGTCAGCATTTCAAGAGGAACATCTTCCATTACCTGCCGTATGTTATTTTTTAATTCCTCAATAGTAGCAGGCATCGGGTTGTAGACTCTATCTTTCACAAATCCCCATACAAAAAAATCTGGGACAGTCAGGTCTGGGGAATTTGGAGGCCATTCTATTGGACCAGTCCTACCAATCCAATTATTTCCAAATTGTTGGTTAACAGATTCTCTTGCTATGTTGGAATAATGGGGGTAGAGCCCCGTCTTGTTGAAAGCAAACATTTTGGTTCAAAATACCATCTTGTTCTAGCTGGTTCTAACATAATGTGACGTTCTGTCAATGATCGCAATATTTTTGTGATGTGACATATTAACGCCTCCTTAATTATTATTTATTAATAAGATATCTGAATCTTTACAGTATCCCAGTTAAAGTTATCTAACTTCGCTTTCTATGCACTGATTTTAAACTTTAAGGTACCGATAAAAAGTAAAAATATGCGACTTTCAAGAAATTGCTTAATATACAGGGTGTCCTATTTAAAAAATTACATCTACTGTATTCTGAAAATACGCCACATTTCTAGCGGGTAAACCGGAAGTACGCCATTTATATAAACGTGTCACAACAAAACTCACGGTAATTTTCTACCTAACTGTGGAAACCGCATCTTATTATCTAGAACCGTTTCGAAGATATAAGCTCTTGAAAACAGTCAGAATATAATGAGACACCCAGTATAACAAACTCCGACATTCACTTTCGTTTAATTAAAAAATACATGTGAAACGTCAAAACTACAAAAGACAGATGGTGAAAAACTTCAACTGAACAACTTCTCCGGCTCACTCAAAAACCCGCGTATATATAGTCCTTCGCGACTCCAGAACCTTCTTGAATATACCACCTCTGCCTATAGTTTATAATTCGAGAACTTTCGTGAATAAACCATTGTATTGCCTTGTACTCTTCGAGAACATTCTGAATTTTACCTGCGAAAGAACCTTTCTAGAAAGGTCGCATTCATAGTTTGCGACAGGACCGGCTTCTGAATCAGCGAGTTCGTAAAAATATAGTTGTCTTCCGGTGAGGTGGGCGAAAAAATTGTTTTATCAGAAGCCTTCCTCCCTTTTAGTATAAGGCTGGATTGATTGGGTTTTATTTTTTAGTTTACTTTATTGTATAACTTGCCTAACAAATTAGGTAATCAAAATTTTAATTTAATTCTAGTATTAATTTTGTTAGTCACAGCTACAAATTTGTTTAGATTTAAACATCAAGCTATATCCACGTCAGTTTCAATAAAAACTCAACTTTTTAATTAAGAAATATTTAATTACCATAAACTTGTGGCGTATATTAACAATGTCCACGATGTTTTGGACAATTGGATGGCGTGTCAAAAAATATAAAAACTTTTTACGAGACAAGACACTTCGATAACAAATATTAATGTCTATGTCCAGAAAAGAGGAATAAATATATATTTATAATCTTATTTAACGCTTTTAATTAAAATCTCCCCGAGAATGTTTGAACAGAACAAACGCAGGGAAAAAACCGGCCTTTCAAGATGGAGTTAATCGACTGGAATTATTTCTTCTTTAATAAAGAACTCGACTATTTCTTCCTCTACATTTTCTGTATCTGCATCCAATTCATCTGTATCGACATCTGAAACAAATATAATAAGTATTCGTTGATTGAATTGGGACTTTTTTCAAAAAAATAAAAAGTTTTAAGCAGAAATAAAGGCTGCGATTTATTCAAATATTACTTACTATTTCTAAGTTGTAAACGCCTCAATTTATGTTCCAAATATTCCTGAATTCTTTCTCCCCTATAACTCTGGAACTTCTGCATGAGAGCAGCTCTTTTCTCGATAAGCTCCTTGGAAGCCTTCGACTGTCTCATCCTGTCCTTGCTCTCGAATTGTGGATAATATTTCTTAAGATTCTTCTTAACTTCCTTCTGCTTTTCTTCGCTAAGCAATGAGGGTGGTCTGGGTCTCCACAATATTTGTGCAAATTTTTCCAAGTTGATACGCTTGAGGATTTTTCCTTGGAATGACCAGATCCAATACCCTGTAAAGTTTACATAATGATTATAGGTGTGTTCTTTTTTTAATGAGATCTCAGTTAGTCTCAGCTCACATCGGTAATTTGCGCGTTCTTTTTTATTTACTCACTTCGAAGTGAGCTGAGATTTTTCCTCCCCCTTCACCGATGCTGAATGTGATGTTAGGGGGTATCAGTTGGACTTGAGTCGGAAATAAAGTGGAAGGGATGAAGAAATATTTGACTTTGTTTACATATAAACGCACATAACCTAATTTTCTTTTGTTACAAATTATCAATTAACTAAATAAAAAAGGAATAATTATGGATACAATAACATTAGATGCTGATACGAATTTATATGTTTTATATCTCTTATTCACGCATGCGTCGGCAGATCACGCGCTTCAATTGAGTAGTTCGTTCTTTTTGGTGCTTACTCACTTCACTTTATCTCAGATCACTTTAACCGAAGTGAGCTGAGATCTCAGTCAAAAAGAACACACCTTATAATTCAGATAAAAAAAAATTAGTTTTATCTGTGTAGATGAAAATGTTAACGCTATTTTCATGAAAAATATATCAAAATAAAATTTCATACACCACAAGCACTACATTTTATGTATCCTTAGTATTGAAAATCTGTCATAATAATTTCTATAACCATAACAGGAATGCACAAGGAAAGGTCTGCTTAAAAAGTTGATTTCTATTTATGTTAGGAACAATATTTTTTGTTATCTCCTGCTACCAATTTCAGTGAATTTCTTACAATCAGTAATTGAAAATAAAAATGTTGAAAACTATTAAACATCCTACCTGTGTCCACTTTTGTTTTCCAAAATGATACTCCAGTAACAACATATCTTCCGGTTGGATCCCACTCAACATCTGACATCTGAAAGTGATCTGTAGTATTCATGACCAAGAATTCATGAGTATCAACAAATTCTAGCGATCCTCCACCATTAGAGCCCAATCCAGCAAGCACGATGAACTGTCCACTTGGAGACCAGAACAAATGGTTACATGCTCTCTTGTCAAATTTCTTCAATAAAATAGGAGCCTGTCCTATTCTTACTTCATAGAAGCTGACATTGATGTTAGGGGATTCTCCGTGAATCATAGCGAATTTTGATCCTACAGGTTCCCAGGCAAAAGCTTGGATGGGTTCTTTGCATTCAACGCTATCAACGGGTATTTGTTTCTCTTTCATGTGGAATATTTCAAAGTTGCAATACATTCCTGAAGTTTAAAATCAGTTAATTAGTTTCAAAAGAACCAAGAAACTACAAACCAGCGTAAATTTTCAATATATTATAATGTATCAAGAATACACAGATTTTGTTCATGATAAATTCACTGAATGTAACTTAAGGGGCCCACTCACTAGGAAGGAAGAATGCGCAGTTAAGTATCTG